>JTDE01001385.1:127596-140784 GCA_014338405.1 Paragonimus skrjabini miyazakii | reverse complement strand
CGGATACGTGGTGTGTGAGCGGAACCGCAACTGGTGCAGCGCAAGCCACTTGGGGTGATAGTTTGTAGCGCATGCGCCCTTTGGCTTCGGTCACTATGACAGGCTAATCCTTTTCGGATGCCACCAACCGTGTGTGTGCCTGCGTGTGAGTTGCATGTGACTGACTGCAGTGGTGTTGGCAAACTGTGAGCTGCTCGAAGCCTCCGCAGATGCATACGCGTAAGGGCTGCTCAGTGGTGGATGTGTGGGCGTTAGATCCTGGCCACACGCCAAAGGTAGTCGATCGGGACATGTCCTTGACCAAACCACAATGTGATGCTACATACGGAACTCATCAACGTGAACGGAGTCACAATAATCCGGTTCCACTGCAATCTAGAGGAGCCACGTTAGTGCGCGAGAGCAAATGCTCAGGATTGGCGACACCTGCTTCCGGTCTATCCTGTCGC
This sequence comes from Paragonimus skrjabini miyazakii, assembly GCA_014338405.1. Taxonomy (NCBI): domain Eukaryota; kingdom Metazoa; phylum Platyhelminthes; class Trematoda; order Plagiorchiida; family Troglotrematidae; genus Paragonimus; species Paragonimus skrjabini miyazakii. The sequence continues at coordinate 140,335 of JTDE01001385.1, read as the reverse complement.
AGTGACCGAACCCCAAGGACGTCTGCGTGTAAAAGTCACCACACTAGCTCATATCATAAAGCTTCATGTATCAACCAATATATTGAAGCCTTTGATATTATTATGTAGTGAAAATATCAAATTTTGATTTCAAAACATGGGATTTATACAAATAGACGAGGTTACAATGGATAACTCTTTAGGACCAATTTTGGCTGAATTATTCATGTCTGTGATTGAGCTCTGCCTTGTCAATACACTGCACGATTTATCGTCGATATGTTGACGACAGTCGTATTCACACACGACAAAAGAGACAATAGAAAAACTATTGGATTTGTTGAACTCTTCGCACTGAAATCTAACGTTATCGTCTGAGTTCGAAAAGGAAGACACACTCGCCTTTCTGGATATCAGCACCAAGCGACGGAAGGATGGTACTGTGTGTCGATCAGTACATCGTAAGTCCATCTGAGGAGGACAATATCTGAATTTCAGCAGTTTCTCACCTATACAACACAAACGCTGTTTGGTTTGTTGTTTATTTCACAGAACACGAACTATTTGTACGGGTAATATATCAAATGAAAAGTGGACATTTATTCGTGAGACAATGGTCTCGGTTGTCCACTAGGTTTTATTGATTTTCACAGCAAACCGAAAGTAACAAACCTACAAGAAACGTCCGTTCCGAAGTAACCGGTGTACATGCAGTTACCGTACAAAGGAGATGGTAATATGTCGTTTCTAACGCGACGACTGACACAGGTCATCCAACGAACGTATAATGCAGCCACACTTAGTTTGCTCACTCGCACCAAGTCACTCACACGTCCTCACACTGAGACGCGGATGCCAGAGCTTTCCATCAGTTCACCTGTGTTGAAAAATCACGGCCTCCCGGAACGAAAGCAAAAACCAGTCTTCGTGGCACAAAGTAAATCTCGATTTGTTGAGTTTCTACTGGTTGTTTTATAGACAAGACGTATCAGTAAAATGAAGAAATACAATTGGTGCTGTCGCTTCAGCTTTCCCATTGGTCGGCTCCACTTCACTAGTAGCTCGTTTGTTTTAACACGTGACGCACTTAAACAACTTGTTTCAACACGTGACGCACTTAAACAACTTGTTTTAATCCGACACTCGTTATAACAAAATCCGACGCTGGTGCAGCATGCCGTCCTGATTGGTTCCCACACCGACATACCAGTCTGCTCGCTTTGTCGACACTGATTGGCCGTTGTCTTCCGCGAATCCCTGGTTGACTTCGTATCGATGCGCTTGTCCAATCCAACCCCTCTACAACCTGCAGCTGCGGTGACGTTTACATTGGCAGAACTGATCGAGACCTGCACATTAGAATGAAGGGACACGTGCCCAAGTATATCGAGGACTTGATGTAGGGCGTGACCCGACGCGAACCCACCAAATAACGCAAGCCGGCTTCTTCGGTCGCCAGACCCGTGCTGGAGATCGGTCATGTGGTCGACCCGATAAACGATTTCCGTGTGTTGATGAGTCATCACAGGCCTGTCATCCTTAAGTCACTCGAGGCGCTGCTTGTCATGCGTAGCAGGCCCGTCCTCTGTGTGCAAAACCTGTTGACCTTGAATCTCCATCTGCCATGGTTTTAACCAATGACAGACTAGTGTATTCACTGACTTGATGTATGAACTGAATTCGCTTAAATAGTTTTGATGTCCCCTGCTGTTATGTGTAGCAGCCGACGAGAACATACGAAATGGTACTACCATCTTGCAAAACCGGTCTTCTGATTTCGTTATTCAAATTCGTAACTGGGGAAGGGTGTATTATGTCACCACAAGTGTTGTAGCGAAGACGATTTGAACTTCCAATCCCATACCTCGTATTCAGTACAAACTCGAGGGAGTACGAAGGTGAGACAGCCACGAGAGTGGAGATCTTAATTGTCCATCCGGTTAATGCTGGCTAGGAAACTGACTGACTAGTGTGAAACTAAAACACTTCTCCATGAATGACAAAAAAACAGGCAGCCTCTGATGGTAACATATAAGATTTCAGGGACAATATTGAGAAAATGAATCACAAAGAGATTCAACACAGCAGATTTGTATATAGACCTTAAGCATTACAGATTATTAAAAACATATGTACACAGTACACTAATATTTACGTTATACACTAGATATTTCACTGAGACGAAACTCAATCACTAGACTTAACAGTGTAGGTTTCAGGGAATCATTTGATCCCGACGTCGGTTTCTGTCAACCAAGCGTGTACATCAGTGTACCGATCCATCTTGGATGCGACTACTCGAACTGTTTCGGATGCTTTTAGGGGAGGATTTGTTTGCTCGAATGTAAGTGACTTTGTGGTTTCCTTCGTTCCCCGTTAGCGTAAATGCTCGGGGAAATGCGCTAGATCGGCAACAGAATGAAAGGATACTTGAGAGAGCTCGAATTTTCCGCGTTGAGGTAAACAAAACGGAAGTCTTTGTCCCGAAGAAAACCGCGAATGACTCCGGTACTCGTTTCCAAGCCAAATCAAAAGACGAGTGCAAAAATCGATTTCATATGCTTTGAAATGCGCGTCCCAGAAGTATAAATGCAGGGATACATATACGGTGCATGGCGACCTGCTAGCATTCTTGAATCCGAAGACTGGATTGCAGTTACTGAAAACGGTAGAGAAGGCCACTAAGCAATCAATAAACCTGGCAGAATAAACATCAAGTAGATAAAAATAGTGAAGAACACCTCCAGTCTGTTTTGAGAATTCCCGTTAATCCTGATTGGAAGAAATCGTTTTCTGTGATGAAGGCGCTTTCGGATTAAAAGGTAGGGTTTCATGATTATACTACAATATTAAATGACTTCGAGTCACATCGATAGTATGCTTTATGTATTCCAAATTATATGTCAACATCTTGATATTGAAGCCTGTGGTTACCAGGATTCCCTTCACATCCTTAAAGCTGCCCAACTAGCAGCTGCTTTCGAATCCGTTCATCACCGAGTCAACGGATGTGCCTTAGCCAGCGAAGGTGATTGAATATGAGTCCGTCATGGAAGCTTGGATTACCAAAGTTACTTACTTACTTACTTATCGTTTATTTTGAAGAGCAATATACACAGCTTCGTTCAAGGGGAGAACAAACGGTGACACCAAAATTAAGCAACAGATATGTAAAAAAATGTGAATGTGAAAACAAGCTGTCTGTCAAATGTGAGACGCTGCATAGTCGGCAACATTGAACAGTTGACAATTCCTCTCACACGAATAGCAAGCGTTAATGGGCCAGTCATCAAGTAAAAAATTATTTGTGGCGTATACACCAAACAGTTTTAGATTTTTGTAAAAAAGAAACACGAAAAATAATAAAAAGAAAATAGGTGAACGGTCAGTTTCACAAAAGCAAAAGCTCTTCAGGGCAAAGAAGTGCTATCACAGTCAAAGCTCATGCATCAGGACAGAAAAATGTTCTTCATGGTGTGACAACTGTCAGAGAGATGTCAACGGTTAACGTCAGGTTCCCCGCATGAAGGCGTTGTAGGTTTTTAGGGAACTTAGAACAGTCAGTAGACATACATCCGTGACTGCGTGGGAGGGCAGCTCCAATCGAAGAATAGCGTTACTTGAAGAAGGAAATGTAATACCACGAAAAGAGATGATCGCAGGTGAATGAGAAACAGAGTTCACATCACAGCCCAAAGTATGGAGGACCGAATGAATAGCGGCATTATGAGAGTCGATCCCGTACTTCGTAATCCCGTCTGTCCATGCAAATTGGCTTCGATAATCATCTACTATACTGACGTCAAGCACCACAGCAGCATCGTCACGAACCACGATCACATCGGGTTTGATAAACGAGCTCGTCGTTGGTACTCGCAACTCCTCGAAGACTGTATAGCCCAATTTGCGCAGTCGTTTTGCCAGGTCTTTAGCCACACGGTTGTGTCGGGCACAACGCACGTCATGGGTGATCCAGCATGATTGTAGAATATGAGCAAGGCTTTCCGGTTGACCGCAGTTGCCACGGCAGAGAACTGAGTGGTCACTTCAGCCACCTCGTGAATTTCGGACTTTAGTCCGCAACAGACTACATCTGAGCTGGATAGCACGAATAAAGATTCTAGGGAAGATGCGATCTGGGTTAAGCAGCCAACAATTCGAAAGAGGAGAGCGTGACACTTCCTGAAGACCACGGCCATCAAGCGAATGGTAGAGTTCATCCATCCATGCCACATGGGCTTCCTCTTTGTTCGTCACCACTACACCCTGAACGCGTACTGGGATGTTCATTTCCCTCAAGATAGGGCCAAACAAATTATCTTTGACCACATTCCGCAGAACTGGACATTGGCTGGAGAGAAGTCTCCCCACTGGAGATTTGCGCGAGATTGGAATAGTGGTAGACAAACTTGGGATGCTCAAACGAATTGGGGGTATGGATGTAGCTGATTGGTGTGTCTTTAGGAAGGCGGAGCCACTCCCGAACAAACTGGCGAATCGCACAATCCATAGCTTTGTGTATGTTACGGTGGACTCGGCTCAACATTAATGAATGATTCACCTTCCACATCAGATGCTGTCTCAGGAGTTCAAGACGCTGGTGTGGCTTCAAGGGCGCTTTGGTAGTTTCATCCAGCATCGTACGGAGTTGCAGACGGTGATTAATGAATGCTTTACCCTTCCATGTGAACGGGATACCTAGATAGGTCACCGTGTCGGAGGCGGTTAGTGATTGGATAATGTTCGGGCCGAAGTGGATAGACTCATCGGAGAAGGCAGTAACATTGTGTTTGTGGTCACCACGGATGACCATGAGTTTAGTCTTATGCGTGTTGATCTTCAGTCCGGACAGTTCCAGGGCACTAGCGGCGGCTGCAAGCTTCACAGAGAGACGCGTAGGATTCTCAGCTAGAAGGATCAGATCGTCGGCGTAAGCGAAACCGCCAACCAGTGTGTCGTGGAAATGGTAGCCAAGCTCTGGTCGAGACAGTGCTAACACCTCATCCATTGTCATGATGAATAGTAGCGGGGACAGTGGGTCGCCCTGACGAACATCATGGTGGGACCGGAGAACGGAGTCATTGAGCGTGGCGGAAGCATTCATGTAAGATTCGGCAATGTAGTGCGTTAGAGGTGGAGAAGCACTGAAGGCTCGGACCGATCTGATGATCGAATCTTGTGAGATAGAATTAAACGCTTTGGACACGTCGATAAAAGCCGCACACAAACTTAAAGACGTGGTACATGAGTTCCGAGGCAGCGCATGAAGCAGGGAGGTTGCCTCAAGGCAACCGTCACGGTGTAGGAATGCAAACTCGACAGCGGGCAGTTGCAAGCGCGAATTCCCACGATCGGCCAATATCTTGTGGAAACAACGTATCAACGTTGAAGATACGGCGATAGGTCTGAGCCCTGTAGGAGATGAAGGGTTGTTCCCTTTGGGTGCAAGCGTGATGCGAGAGCGGCATAAATGGATTGGACAACCTTGGGTTAGCAGGAACAGATTGAAGTATCCGGCTAAGGCATCAGCTTTCATACGCTTCAAATGTTTGGGCAACAGTTTGTCCAAACCTGGAGCGGTGTTTCCCATATGCTTCAAGGTGCGTGATACTTCTTCTCCAGCGATCGTGTCGACCAGAGACCAGTCCGGAGGCACACTTGTGCGAGATGATCGCTCATCAGCGTGCGGATGGGTCGATAGTACCTCGGACCAGTATTCGTTGGAATTATCTGTGAGGCCACGGTTAATCTTATAGGCAGTTCTCCAGTTGCCAGAAAAAACTGCAAACGCAGCATCTTTCTTACACTGGTGGTACGGCGTTTGGATCGCTGCATACTTAGCCCTCCGTATCTACTTCGTGGTCACGTGGGTTCCCACATTAACACGGCCACGTCGTCGAGTGACAAGTCGCCAGATTTACGGAAAAGCTAGTGAGGCGTGCATGTTCAGCAGCGATTTAGCTAGTACCACTTTGAAAATACCTGCCTGAAGACCGCAGGCAATAGCTAGTAGTTCACCACTGTGTAGGAAAGCCTCGCTACTGGACTCCACTTGGATAATCGCTATTTCGGTCAAACAGGAAAACCACGCAGAGTGATCAACAGCTTGGGAACCAATATCCGATGTCGTGTTAGTCTGTGAGAAGGTGGTTGGATTGGCAGCGGAGACAGCGCATACATACGAATCCGAATACTCCCCAAAGTACGATCTGGGAAATTTGACAGAAGCCGATGATGAAGTTCGCGTCGAGCAGGACACAACGGAGCCAGTGCATCCGCACACCTGATAAGAGAAGCTGATTCTTACTGAGACCAATTTTGGTGGGAAAGCTGCGGTCACAGTTGGCACAGTCAAAGATTGTGGCAGGCTGGGTGTCCACTTCCGGCTCTGAACCATTCCTTCATCGATGCATACGAGTATGCGCCGACAAGTCAGCATTCGATTTGCAAATCTGACCACATTCTGAACAGGTGTACTCCGCTCGCCTATCCTGTGTACTGGTAGTCGCCTGCACGGAGGTGCTGGCAGTAATTTCATTGTCTTGATCGAATGTAACCAGTAGGATTAAAACTAGATAGAGTGGTTTGCCCTATCTGGAGTTGCCGAACTCTTAGCCAGTCAAGATTTGCGCCGAGACCGGCCAGTCGGCACCACGAGGAGGTGGTTCAGCGCGCAGACTTACTTACTTACTTACTTAATTGCTTACTTGCTTACTTACCAAAGTTACTGTTAGCAAGTGGAAAAACTCATTCGCACACACAGAAGTGTACATAGAGTTACGAGTATTTGGGTACTCTTTCATTCCAGCAAAACAGTACCAGATTGATGCTGAGTCAGATGCGTCAAAACTTTATCCGTAAGGTGGCGTCAACCACGCTTTTAGAAAGAGTAGTCTTTTGTGATTACACTTCATCTATGTGAGTTGGGTAACGAAATGCTGACAGGATTGCCCTTTCGGAGAGAACGTACTTTTTGTCATCCAAGAGCCAAAAGAGACAGTTTGCGCGTTAAGCACGATCTTTCGGACGGATGCTGGCAAAACGCTATGAAACACAGCAATGGAATAGATACAATCGACAAGACAATGTGATTCTGGGGTCTTTTGTTTTTGAGAGTAAAGCCTGTTGTTAAGTTAGTTTAGTCGTTTCAGTATTCAACCAATCTAGTCTCTGTTAAATGTTAGAACTTTCATGTTCCCTAATCGTTCTAGACAGTCACAGGTTTATTCAGTTTCAGAGTTGGAATATTGATCGCGTGAGCAGAAAAATGTGAAATCACTTCCTGCTATTGCTCTGTTTGTTATGGAGTCCAGTTCCATCATACTGCGATAAGTCTGACGCAAGCATAAGTGCGATTCCATTTACTGCAACCAAGTGTCACATCGTCACACTACGTACTATTGCAATTCATTTTTACCAAACGTTCCGTCACAACAGGGATATATCGATTGTTTTAGGTCATGTAGAATCTAGTTACTGTAATTTTAACATTACCTACAATTACACACAGTACTCACATTCAGACAGACTTTCTAGTCGATCCGTTCGAAAATAAACACAAAGCCTGAGTTTCCCTCTTGTTACAGTTCACCAGTAACGTACCTTCTTTCAGAACCTTGCTGTAAAACATGCACAACTCTTCGGTTGTTTCCATTTTTGATGGGGAGATGTTGGAGATCGTTGACAAGTCCACGTACCTTTGGAATTGTATCAACAATGGCGTAGTTTCTGTTTGATATGACAAGGAATAGTAACCAATAGAGGTGGTTCTGCCAATCGCTGTTAGCATCGATGCAATATCTCTTCTCCCTTCAAATCCATATCCTTTCTATCCATAATAATAGTAGTAGTAATATTCATAATATTTCGACCATCACGAAGCTTTGCATGTGGTCCTTACTATTCTGGTATTTTATAAATTTATCAACCTTGACATGCTAATCTGGTAATTCGAGTAGTTTCAGCCACACAAGTTGTCTTTGGTCTTCAGTCCAATTGTGAAGAATTATCAAACCGGTGGTGTGAGCATTCCAGCACTCGGCATAATACCTCAACGCGAGGGAGGTACGACCAAAGTCACACAGCTAGCGGATCCCGGAGAGCATGCGCGAGTGGATGAGTCATCGCTCAACTGGAACGGGCCAACGGGTGAGACATGACAGGCAAAATAGAATGGGCGACCAGATCGGAGGCGCGATTATTCCAACACTCTGGGGAATATCTCGACACGGGCGTTGAATACGGTCAAGGCCCACAGTGGATAGGGTGCAGACAACCCGGGCGACCGGACAAGCGATCGCACAACGAGATCGCACCAACGGATGAGGAATGACAGGCAACCCCCTCCCCCCGGATAGAAGGCGTCGGTCACACACGTAAACCGGGCAGAAGTGCACACGACGTGGGAATGGAAACCGGGTGTGTGTGTTGTGAACCGTAATTCTGATTCATAAACGCGAGCGCGCGCGTAACATGACAACCCGCAAGTTGGACAATAAAGATTTATTGGATGCCTTTTCGGCAGGCAGTGACAAGCCCTTAGCTTGGGTTTAACAATTAAGGCGGTGAACTAAACCTTCCTGACCACCCCAGGTAGATTAAACAAGTACAACCATCTGCTACAAGATGTCTTATAACGCTCAGTAGGCCTTTTTCCTCCAAGACTGTTCAATCTAACCCAAGTTTCTGCTCTATGGACACGGCAATAGCAACATTATCTTGAAGTATATAATGTAACATAGAAACTCCCAACCACCGGGACGCATTCATGGGTTTAGTATGATTCACTCTGGTCGAGGTTACTTGTTGAATCCTCAACACTCAATGAGTTGCTTGAAATGTTTTCGTATATGCCCAAATTGGAACATCTCAGGATCTAACATAACGGCTTCAGTAGTGACCAAAAGCTTGATGTAAACTGAAGTGATGTAGGACTTTTAATTTAAATGCCCGTAAGTCGTAACTCGTTGAACTGTGGTTGGTTCGTGTTTGAGTACCCATTAGAATTATAATACTATACCGTTATTTTAATTTTATCATGATTCAATCTAATCCATAGTCTGCACAACTTCGAAAATGCACATCTGCACTTAGTTATTCCCATCCAACAGCTCTAACAAAAACGAAACTAAGATTTAGTGTTTCTTTTCGAAACAGGTTGACTGGAAAGTATATCTGAATGCGAAGTTAGCGACCAAATATGAGCGACGTTCCATTTGGGATTAGTGAAACAGTCGTAATGGATCGACGTCAGTCAGTTCTGCGTGCAATCACTCCAGAGTAACTGCATCACTGATGCACGGACGACTGACCCTAATTTGTCTGCCCGCTAATTCTTTTTTGCCATGTTCGGTCTGTGTGCAACATGCTGGTTTTGCGTTAGCTACTAACGCGAACAAATCGAAATGTTAACGTCTTGTTACATGCATCTCCTAAGTTGGGTGAGGTGAACAAAGAGAACTCAATGGTTTACGTCACAGCATGATTTTGAGTAGATTTAATGAATTCAGCCTGAATAATAGAATCAGCAAGGCAAGTGAAGGTAGTGGGAGGGGCGTTCTCTCCTCTCGAGTGAAACGATGCTATTTCCTGACGCCTATGGCGCCGGTGGGACAAAACTAGTGCAGTTAATACAAACGTTCACAGTAGATTATCTGCGATTAGTCAGGTAGAGGCACGCACTTAAGTAGTACAGCAGTTAGGGAAAATACCAGAGGGAGCATTGGACTACACTTTCGTGAGGAATGGCATTTTCCACATATGGACGTGGGACTGGCAACTGTGGCATCCCGATATTATTATTATGTGCAAATGAGTTTTTGTGTTCGACGTGGTGTTGAAGTGTATACCTACTGTATCACTTTTCTGAATAGATAATCCCTGTGACAACCACGCTCCTGTATCACAGCACTAGATCGAAACGTTTGTTCATCGCTTCGTTGGTGGTCTTTCGGACCAACCAGTGTACAACCAATAGCAATCCACACTCCTTTTGAGACGTCAAACCATACACACTTCTATGTACAAAAATGCTCCCTGCAGTACAAAATATATAGTACCACAAAGTTTATTCACGTTGAATACAACTTGAGTGATCTGCGAGCCATTAAGTGTGATGCACTTTTAAAGTCTAAATCCACAACTCATTTTCACAGCGAATCTACCTTACACCACCCCTTAGTATTTCTCATTTGCAACTTTACTTTGCAAGCTAACTTCCCCTATTGATCTGATACACCTTCGGCTCATGGGGAGAGATAAAGTTTGAAGAAGACCGTTTTAATGAACAGCCGATAAACTACTGATTCGCTCCTAGTTCTAATGTCACAATATCGAGATATCCCTCCTTTACTGCACATGCTTTGTCAAAAGTGATGCGTCATCATTGGATGTATGTGCACGACTGGTGCCTTAGTCCCCATACTCCTCGTGTTAAGAAGCGGCATACCGTTCATACACACGCGTGAGTCATCGACTAGCCTTAAGAGATTGTTCGTACCGCTGTCAAGTCTCAACCAGACACAATGCCATGCGCAATGAGATCACATGCTCAAACTGGTTGGTTGCCCAAGGTCGCTGCAGCTGTCACTTATTGCCCAAAATGCCTAAAAGCCGCCTGCGTGAACATTTGTGTAGGCGGGGCGTTGGCCATGCTCCCATGCCTTGTAGGCTCACAAAGACAAGCTAAACGGAACCCGAGATACCATCCTCTCTACGCTTTCTGTATGAGTCTGACAAGGATGATTCAAATTGGAGTGTATAGCTTTAACTAAGGTTATTGTTTAGTAATTCAACTGAGTATACACTACTTATGTGCTAAAATCTTTCGGTTTGATTTAAGCACACCATGAAGAAGACAAGACGTTTCAAATTATTCGGATAGGAGCAACAGAGTGCATCCCGAGTGATTTAAAACACTATCTCACTCGGGGAATTCCAAACACGATCTGGTAGATTGTGTTAGGGGTCCACTTTTCATGCGTTAATTCAGTCGCACTGCGTGTGATATGGTCATAACGGAATTTGTGCGGAAATGGAATGTTATCACAGACCAGGTATTTCAAATGATGCAGTAACTGCGAGGGAGTGCGGTTGCCCAGCTCGACGAACGCAACTGCTGAAATTTAACCTCATCTGATGCCGTGTTATGCATCAGTAGTGCTACTCTGAGCTTATCGTATGTGGACTTGATTGGGATTAGGCGGGCGATATCACAAACCTCCGAAAAAATGACCGTGAGCAGTTGTGCACTTATACAAGAAAATACGCAGGCTTACGAATTAACCTTACGGAATCGAATAAACGCCTTGACTTAGGCGAACCAAACATAGGAACCAGAGAAGGGAGTTGAGTTGATATTCATAGTGCTCTCGGAAAGTTGGCTAGTACGACTTCAGGAAACAATACAAGCCAGTGGGAATGCTAGGCATATGCAGAGCAACGGCACAGAAAACGGTATTTGCAGAACGAGAAAAAAGTAAAGAAAACAAAGGTCAGTCAATTAATTTAGTAAAGTTAAAAGTCATACACAATAAATTATACAACTTAGGGATGGACACAAGCAAAGGAATGATGAAAATAAAGTTCGGATAGGTGTGTCGATGCATTCTTCCATCATGCCGAATGAGGCTATTTTCAATGGACCTCATTCACTTTGCTGCTTCAAAGGGAAACCGAACCCGTGGTGAAGCTGGTCGTCACAACAAATAATTCCGGAAATAGGCTGAAATGGATAGCAATCTGCGGTAGCCTACAGCTCCGGAAAACAGTTAACAGTGGCCGCTTGGATGGGTAAAGAACGAACGGCTTGCAACATTTGAGAAAAATTGTATTTCGACTTACCTGTTTTGAACCCTAAGTACACATGTCTACTTGAGAAAGTAAAATGTATGAAAACTAGCAACGGTTGTTAAACACCAAATACCGCAAAATTGCTACATCCAATAATGATGCACTCTTCAAGTTTTACTCGTAGTAGTTAGCCTGTTTGGTAGGCTACCAGAGCGTTTGCGCTAGACTTTCACGGAATCCTCCGGGTGTACGCATGAAACGCCAATGTTCGGTTCAAACAACGCCTTAATAATCGGGGTCTGTGCTCCAAACATCGCCTTAAGCGAATAGCAGAACTCTTCGTTCCATCGCAATCAACGTGGTCTTGCATTAGCTCATTATGTTTATCCACCAATCGTTTGTGAGTTCGCGAAGGCGCACTGGTTTGCGGAAAAGGATACAGCCATTCCGAGCCCGACAATGGGGAGAAGTGAGAGCTTTGTCTTTTCAACATAGACTCACTCAATGAAAACAAGAAAACCACTTTCCGAAGCGTTTGCCCTCAAACTCGCCGTCCACAAACGCACCCACAAATACAGTGAAGACGACCTACAGCAATCGATAACGAAGTATAGGGACATCCAGTTCCGCATATGCACATTCAGACTGGAGGTCGAATAGACTGTCTGAATCGTAACGCGGACATCTTACGAAAGTTCACAGTTTTCCAATCGGGTATCCAATGTCATCTAATTTCAGCGATTTCAACGATTTGTTCACGGGTTCGAGGTTGGAGGCCCAAGTCACTCGGATCCAGTCAGTTTGTCCGTTTCGATATCAGCGGTGTTCTGTTGACCTAAAAGACAGTCATTGAAAACAGGGTGTAGCACCGCTCTTGGGGGTTACAGGGAATATCGAGAACAGAGTAAAATAATAATCTAGTGAAGCATAATAAAATACTAATCTAACAACTTATTAAGCAAGTGAGAAT
>JTDE01001385.1:104624-125517 GCA_014338405.1 Paragonimus skrjabini miyazakii | reverse complement strand
GATGACCACTCTATCTACCAAATGAGCCTCATTTGTAATAACAAGATCAAGTAAAGGCTATAACAAACGTCCAGTGAGTTCATATGGTTGCAAGGCGCACAAGAGATTGGGCTGTTGTCTAATAAACTCAGGGGGTTTCCTCAGTTCATCGTCGGACAACCTATAGCAAATTGTGCTCCTTTCCTTTCAATAACTAGAAGGAAAACACTAACAATGCCCGGATGTGTAGATCGAGTCTTGACATAGGTCGCCGCATCACGAAAACTGCATTCATTAGGCCGTTACACCTGCATAATCACAATACCAGGAAGTTTTAATCTCCCAGTGTTCCGAATGTGCTTTGATTCACGGCTGGTTTGCTAACGTGCCTGGCATGGGATATCTCATCGTTCACCAGCTAGTCATCACACTGTTAGGTTAACCATATTGCGATTGTAAACTACACACCTTTTTAGAGTATATAATCCCTTAATATGATAGCCCTAGCTGACTGAAGCGCAAACCAGATGACTTTGGATCGCTCGTTCCTTTGCACTAGTGGGGTTTCCTACTTGAACTGATGACAACCACATACTCCGGATGAGTCACGAAGTCCAGCGTCACCGTGGCCAGTTCGACTGTCACTCTGAGCTAAGCCTGTGTTCCGACTGGCACACAATCCGGCCATTCAGACTGACCCAGTCAACTATTTGCGTCACAGATGAAAGAGTGAACTCACTGGCATATGTATTCGTCCGTCCTATACTGGGCCACACTCATGTATTAAGTGCGAGATACACGTTTCTACAAATTAGCTGCTACAACGCAAAGTGAGTGTACTGCATACGGACCTGTTTTCCTGTCTAACACGGTGGTATTCCCTCGAGGCTATTTATCGAACATGTGGTATATTACCTTACTATCGTCAAAGTAATGAGGGATCACGATCGTTATTTTTGTATTCACATTTTCTGCCCCTTGAAGACAACCGTTCGAGCATGTACACTGAAACACGGGTCTATCGATTGAACTCAAATCCAGTTCCATGTCTAGCAGAGATTACGACACTAGTGAATTTCATGTGGTGGTGAACGAAGCTGCTTTAGACACTGGTGCTTTTGATCACTGTTGTCGTTGCATTGGGCGATATAGTCAGTCTGGTACTTGGTCCACAAGAAAGGTAGGTTTCTTGTTACTTACGCTTGAGGATAACACTCCGCGTAAGGAGGGTCTGAGCACACATTTACTACCATTTGATGACGAGTGGGCAAGATATAATGTTTCCGTGAGTAGACGTAGTTCTGAACAGTTCAGAACGACTCAAACGAACTAAACGAATGGTTTTACAGACAGCGGATCGTAATCATTGTAACACGATAACAGCCACTCTTATGAACAGATGTGCACACGAGCATTTCAGTGCATCTCACCGCTTCCCGCACAGCCTGTTGTAACATGTTTTCATAAGTCATGTTGAATCAGCTTGTGCGCGGCAGGACAACGAATCAGCTAACCATGAAGTCGGTGTGTGCGAAACATTATTCGGTGCAACCGATCTTCCGACTTGTTTGCTCTCGTATATACTACCACGGTCTGAATCAATGTGGGCCATCTCACAGCCAATAGGTGTGTTCGCGCATCCAAATCTGTTGAGACGGGCCGCGCACGTGTCTGATCTGTCCTTTATTTCGTTGCATTTTTTCGTGGTGTGCGCTCGTGTGCATTCGTCTGTTCGGTCGAGATTGTCGTGCTGACCCATAAGCAAACGTACGGAAATGCAGACAGACAGCAGCCTACTCCACAAGGCGCATCTACGTACACCACCGGATTGATGTACACACATGCGTGGTCATTGGCGGGGTAAGCACGATTGAAGTTGGAAGTGTTCGGTTATGGGAACGAGGAGTTGTTAAGGCTGAAGGTTCGGTGAGCGGAATTTTGTTTTGTTTTTGCGAATCGGAATCTGTTTAAACTAGCCGAATCACCTGCATGGACCAGTTACGGATCCTCTATAAACTTGGAAATTGCATCGTGCAACTTGGACCGTGTGTGGTTAATCGCCAACGAACAGTGCACTCAAACCACACTTGGAACGCGTGGAATTAACTGGTGGTAACGCTGAAACTCCAACGCGAACTAACATCGACATTAAGTAAGTAAGGACACCGTGATTTTTGCATTTGTAAAAAGAGCTATTTTCAGGCAACCGATTCAAACGATTATATATTTCTTTTTCAATGTTACCGTCACCATGCCTCTCATAATGTGACAGGCTGTTTAAGCTTGTTTATTTTAATAGAGGTGGCGCGGTGAACGGAAATCTTATCAGCCCCTAGCACATAGTTTCTTGTTGTATTAATGGTTGTGCACTACTAACCACAAATAAACCGAATTACGTTGAATCGTGCGTGGTATGACCCAATATGACCATGTAGGCAGTCATATTCATCGTGGTTTATTATCCACGAAGATTTACACTCATCTATGTATCGGTCTAAACAGGATAGAAGAGCAGGAAAACTATGTGCAGTTCTCTCGCTTTGTGTGACTCGGAAAAGAATGTAAGTTATGCGATAAGAATGTGTGAAGAAAACAGGCACGTGGGAAGAAAAATGAAGCGAGATAAACGCTGGCATCTTACGGACTAACAAACTGAAGCGGTACAGCCAACTGACATACAGTCAGACAGCAAAAAAATTAAACGGGCACAAGCAGACAGTCAGACACATCTGGCGATTGTTAACCAAATGGACTGTCAACCGCTTAGAATTTTTGAAGATCTTTACGGAGACCACATACTTAGGCAGTGGTTTACTAGGCTGCACTTAAAAACTGCGAAGGCGTCTTTACAACGTCCGGTCCATTAGAAACCTAAGTTTAAGGGAACTCCTTCTTGGTCTTTTGGACCTAATTCCTGGGAGGTGCTTGCCAGGGGGTGATCGGATTTGTGAATAGTTTTGTAGATTAGCACAAAATCTCCTACCGTTGCTCGATTGACAGGATGTGGTTGGTGTGACGAACGTGTTCCGCTGGGTCTTGACTCTGGAGGTGTAGACGAACCCTCGTTTCGTCATCTCGGGACGCCAGTTACACAGTAAACGTGTCTTCATATCGCTTGTACGAGGCCTCGAAAAAGGCACCAGCTTAGAGGTCATGCAAGAAGTCGGAGTTATTCATGGCCAACTGATCCACGAACGGAAGCAGTAAGCGGCCAAGGATGATAACTTGGGTAGCTACCAATTGCGAAGGTCGGATCTGCGATTGCATCATCTGTTTGACATCAGACAGAGTTTAGAGAAAGAACAATGAAAAGACTACAATTCCCATCGTCAATATGTTATGGCCCGCGTGGTCAGTGAGAACTGGAAATGGCTAGCGCACTGATATACGATAAAAAATTCGCGAACACATAGTACGGAACGTAACGATATCCAAAACCCCGAGAGCACAGTAGACTTTCAGTTGGAAATATATTTATTTCCAAACTAAAGATAACATATCAGATCAGCGTCTACATATATATAGAATTTGACTGGCCCTGAAGAATCCCATCTAAATTGATGCACTAAAAGTGGAATAATCCGATCAAATAGCAAAAAGTAAACGTGCAACAAAACTAAGTTTCCGCACGTTATGACGCAGAAGGATAACATTTAAAATCATAAAATGTTTTTGCTGATAAGCAGTTTGACAGATTTGCTGGATTAGGAGAAAACGAATTGCGAAACCTCTGGATTTCGTCTAGTTTATATACCAGCGCTGTACTTTTTTTCTTTGCATAACGATAATGTTGACCTGTCAGCAGAACAGCATATCTCTAGCGGTAATTGACAGATTCGTATACTTAGCAGATACTGTCAGCTTTGATTTAAGTACGGGATCTGATAAAACATACTACAGATGACTGTCACAGTAAGGTAAGGTTTCGGTTCTAGTGTAATGAAATACTATACGGTTGATGTTTTGATGCGCGCCACATTTAGTCATTAGGCAGAGATACGCGTCAACCATACGTAACATCAAGGATGAAAACCGAATATTTATTGCACGAAATGTATAAATGGCCTCTGAACACCTGAAAACGGTATTGGTAAGTGCACATCAGTGAGTTCCGGGAGTGCTACCTGGTTCCGGCATGATAAATTCGTCCAAAGGAAGTTGTGTGAAACTGCTGTCCAGCAAACTGAACTGGGAGAGGTGTGATCCAACATAACTCAACATGACCGAAGTCAGACTTGGTTGGCGGCATCCAAAACGGATTAGCCTGTCATAGTGACCGAAGCCAAAGGGCGCATGCGCTACAAACTATCACCCCAAGTGGCTTGCGCTGCACCAGTTGCGGTTCCGCTCACACACCACGTATCCGGTGTAAACCCGAAGGAATAAGACCGGTAGGTGTGTGAGTGAGGCCTTTGTGTCCAGCCAGCCAATGCTGGTTAGCCAATTGAATGGCTAGCACGAAGAGGAAACCCTTATCTCTAGGACAATAAACAGTGAGAGAGACTGCAATGACTAGATCTATACTAGGAAGAAAGATGTGTTAAATGTAATACAAGAAGCATTTCAGTATACGAGTGCATGTTAGTGCATTCTAGAAAGGATAAAGTTGAAAAACAAAACTCAACGTTGAACTACGAAAAGATCAGACAGACGATTCATCATTCACTACACCAACAAAGCCCAAGAAAAGAATAGGTAGATCGCAGACACCCAAATTTCTGAAAAGAGGGGCGGATTAGTTGCCAAACGACCACGGTCTTGGTCGATGCAATAGTTAACAGAAGTAGAATGGACATGCTGATATGACCTACCTGAGCTTAACGTACTCGTTGTCTCTTCGCCGCCGATGGTGACCAACTAATCCCAAACGGCCAGCGCATTCGCGGCCGCAAACATCGCAACGCCATATAGTCATGTCACCACGACCTACGGCACCGATGATTCCTTTGCGTACCGCGCGCTTTCAATCCCGGCCGCGCAAAAACTTCTCGCTGAACTCGCGGACGCCCGTGCGAATCGTATTCCTCCATGCAATCCGATTCAGCGCTAAATCTTCCCAACATCTAAAATCAATTTTACAACGTGAAAGACTTACCTGCACAGCATCCTGGTATCTCAGCTTCTGACCACCAGGTGTTCGTTTACCTGATCTGAGTTGTCCATACAGCACCTGCTTCGGAATACGATCATCGCCCATCCGACGGACGTGACCCAGCCAACGAAGCTGATTCAACATCAGAAAGGTTTCCATCCCGTGCATGTCTGCTCGCCACAGTACCTCAGTGTTCGAAACCATGTCCGACCACCGAATACCCAAGATGCGTCTTAGATATTGCAGATGAAGGCGGCTCAGATAGCACACGTTCCGCTGATACAATGTCCATGTTTCACTACCGTACAGCAGTATAGACAGCACCACTGAGCGGTAGACGAAGAGCTTAATGCTCGGCTTCAGGCTGTGGTTCTTCCAAACACGTCTTTCAAGACTACCGAAAGCAGTACTAGCCTTAGCCACACGAGCTCTCAACTCGCGGTCCACGGGCATATCGGTAGCAGAAAGTAGCAGAAAGTTATGCAGCTGTCGCCAACATCTCTATTAATGCCAATTTAGGGTGAAAGTGCACAGATATCACCTTCACCCGGGGAAAGGCTGAAAGAAAGAGAACGTCTTACCTGTGTTGATATCCAGTCCAAACTTGGATGCCGCGGTCGCAAAAGCCTTATGCGAACAGCGCGCTGTCATCTGCGAACAGAAGCATACGCATCGTTGTGGTATGTAACCGGGTTGGGGCACTGAATCGTCGAATATTCAGTAGGTGCCTATCCGTCCGGTGCTCTACGTTAACTCCATCCTCCCCAGATTCCTGAAATGCAACTGTTAGCATGGTAGTCAAATATTAACTAAATAGGGATGGGGCCAGGACACTACCCTGCGTCACGCCAGTGACAATGTCAAGATCATCAGAGGTAGATCCACACGATTGCACCTTCGCCCTCATGCCCACATGCAACAATCTAATCAAATTGACGAACTTACCAGGACATCCAAACTCATCAAGCACCGTCCACAGCGCCTCGCGGTTCACGGAATCGAACGCCTTGGTGAAGTCTACGAAGTGGGCATACAGGGGCTGGTTGCGTTCCCGGCACTTCTTCTGAAACTGTCCAGCACCGAACACCAGGTCGATCGTATTCCGATTCGCCCGGAATCCGTACTGCTCCTCATGAACATTGACCTCCAAGACATCCGTGTTCAGCCGGTTCAGAAGGATTTTGGTAAACACCTTGCTTGTGCAGCTCAACAGACTTATGAGTCGATAGCTGTCGGGGCATTGCTTGTTACCCTTACCTTTAAACAAGGCTCTATCACAGCATCCTTGAAATCCTGTGGCACCACCTCGTGCTCCCAGATGGAGTGAACCAGCTGGAGCAGTGCATGTTCCAACGCCGATCCGCCATTCTTCAGGATCTCACCTGGCAATCCATCTTCACCTACAGCCTTCCCGTTGCGAAGTTGACCAATCGCTCTCTGCAATTCAAGTAAATCCGGGGTGAGAGCAAGTGAAGGCTTGATGGCCTGTTGTGGCAGGCTGTTCACGGTCACCTAATCAATGGTAGCATGACGATTTAGTAGGCTACCAAAGTGTTCACGCTAGACCTCCATGATGTCCTCTGGCTGGGTGTACGAACAGCCGGTGTCCACGTCTACCAGTGCTTTAGGGGACTGGATAGATGGGCCGAATATCTCTTTGAGCGTATCGTAGAACTCCTTATGCTGCCGACGATCTACGAAACCTTTCATCCACTCACCCTGCTTCATTCACCAGTTGTCTTTGATTCCGCGAACACGCTCGGCCAGTTGACGGCGGATACTTCGAAACGTCGCCTTCTACGCTCCATTGTCCGGGCCCACTGTGGAGACAGCGTACGCGACATTGTTCTCTCGTACCGATTCAGCGAAAAACGCGTTGTTGTCGTTGATCCAATCCTAAAGTTTGACACCTATTGTTTCGGTGGCTGCCATCGTGATCCATTCCTCAATGAACTGCCACATACCTTCAGGGGTAGTGGATATAGGAACGTCGTACAGATGGGCGGCAACTGCACATCGAAAAGCAGTCTTCGTCTCGCAGTTTTTCAGTCGTTTCATATCTAACTTCTGCCATTGTCCAGATGATCTACAATAAACAGACTTGCGTAGATGGATAAATAATTTATTCCTCACCAGTATGTGATCGGTGTTGCATTCAGCACCGCGCATCATTCGCGTGATACGCACTTCACGAACGTCGCGCTGTTTCACAATCACGTAATCAAGCAAATTGTGATGACCGCTTCGTGGATGGGTCTACGTCGTGATGTTGTTCGCATTCAGCTGGAATCGGATGTTCGTGATAGCCAGCTCGTGAGTGGCACACAGGCGGAGCAGACGATCGTCGTTCTGATTGGCTGAACCAATGCCGTAGGGTCCGATGTCTCCCGGCAAAGCTACTGAATCGCGCCCGAATCGAGCGTTCAAGTCACCCAGTACAAACAGTCGGTCACTCACTGGTGTCGACCGGATTGTGGCGGACAGTTGATCATAGAACTGGTCCTTTGTGTCATCAGTGTGACACATAGTTGGACCACGAACACCAACAAGTGTACCACGCTGACCTCGACCAAGTCGCAGGCGCATAGACAGCATTTGAGGACTGATGCTGTGCGGTTCGCCTATCATCAAAGCGTTGATGCGATCAGCGACTGCGAAACAGACACCATGCTCCCGAGCACCGTCTGTCGGGTAACTTATCCAGTAGAAGGTGTACCCAGCACCTGTTTCTCGTAACTTGCCTTGGTCCTCAAGCCTTGTCTCGTTCAAGGCTGCTACGTCGATTCCATAGCGACGCAGTTCCATCGCGATCAGTGCAGTGCGCCGTTATGGTCGTCCTTCGGAGCTGCATCGATCCAGCAGCGTGTGCACATTCTGTCTCAACACAGTATTTTGTGTTTCTTGGCCTGTTTCAGATTGGTCTTCCGGTGACTGAAACTTGAGTGAGCATTATCTGCTCTGGGATTACTAGTGGGTGGACAGTATGATGGTGAGTGATTGGCAGTAGCATATTTTCGCCTATCCACCCTGTCATGTGCAGCAGATAGGGCGTCCCGGTTTATCTTGTGCGACGGCCTATATAGTATGGTATCTGGCTTTTGTTGTAAAGTCATGGTTGTACTCTCTGCCCCCTCTGGGCTGGACTCTATACCCCGATTGGACCACATAAGGGCCATCGCGACTCAAGTGCTCCCTCGGACATTGTCCTAGCGCAGCAGCCAATGCGTGCAGTCGCAGTCAAAAAGGCCTCAAAATATGAATCCACTGGGTCAATCATAAGCCACTTCCACAGCCTAAAAATACAATGGAGAAATTCTACTGCGCTAAAACGAAAGGCTTTTACACGAAAGATACATTCTTATGCCTAAAAGAGAAACCAGTATGGAAGAAGGTATAGAAATGTGCGAACATCGCCGTGGCAGCTAGTCTGGCTATGGTGACAGGGGTGTGTTGTACCCGTTCATTCACCTGACTCGGTTAGGAGGCCTGTTCATTAGGTAAACCCTCTGATTTTGACTCCTGATTTTGTCGACAAGATGACAGAACCGATACCTACTGTACATACACGCGTCTGTCTGCAGTGCGCAAAGCCGGCGGGCCGGGTTACATTAAATGCAATGGGGGTATGATTCCATGGGCTTGCGGTAGCTGGATCACGCTAGGTTGAAGGGGAGGATTGCGCTACTCAGACAGAACATGCACTCTCGCCGTGGTGGTTACACACACGTCAGTCGGGGACAGTGGTATTTCGCTCATGCGATGCGGTTGGGGGCTCGTCGGCGAAGGCTCTCCAGGCTTGTCAGCCGCCCAGCCCAAGTGCATTCGTCTCCGTGACCTGCACGATTGCGGCAGCGCGGCCACATTTGATTGGGCTGAGTTTGATACAGAAACCCCCTCCAGATCGGATCAGGTTTGTTGACACGGCTTGATAGATAAACTTCCTGCGGTGATTTCTTAGCCAATTTACGTTAACAAGTAACTGTGATCTTCCAAATCGAAAATGAATTCCTTGTGTGGATCGTACACCCCAAGTTGACGGTGGTTCCAGCTGAACGCTGAAGAAACCAAAGACCACTGACATGACAGGCTAGTCGTTGTGCCTGCCCTTGCCACGGCCGCGATCCGAACTGCACATTTTCACAAGTCAGCCGTCTTGACTATACGCATGCAATGGGTGTCAGGCTGCTCTTAACATTATTTGCCATGCCTTGGGGTGTGCGGTTGGTTGATTGCTGTGAACGTTTCTCAGGTGCTCTCAGCAGTCATGGCAGCCACCAGGTTTTCCCCACGAGGCCTACCAAGACAAGATTCACTCACTTCGGGCTAACGACGACGATTGCAAACAGACGGGCAGGCGACTGGCTTGCCGGATGTACCATCAGTTAGAGTGCATAAGTGTTTGTGTGTTTATGCTCTGTGTACCGACCTTCTCACAACTGTGGACCCGGATACAAAATCGGGGGTCCAAACCATTTCACGGGAATTTTAAATAAAAGGCTTACCCAAAGGGGTCGCCGAAGAATAGGCATAACAGAGTCGGGTTCGCCAACGTCCCGAACACACCCTTGTGGCCTCAGCCAAGCTGGCGGGGGTGCATAGGGACGTACACGTGCTTCGGGTCAAATCGCTCACTTCCATCGTTCCAGTGTTTTGGCCACCACGATCCACCAGCGATAACACCGGACTGTTGTTAAAATCTTCAGTAAACGTCGCAGCGTTTGATAGACAACACTGGGTTGAGAACCACCACGCATCAATGATTGCCAATGGACGAAGTGAAAATACATTTCCCTAACGGATTGTGCTATCACAATAATTTGTTCACCAAACGCTGGATACTGAAAAGCTGCATCCATGAACGAAATAGATTTGCAAACTATTGAAACTGTGACTGAATGCTAAGTTTCCTATAGAAACCGGGACGTTACGCTGTGTTTCAAGGCCAGTTGTGAACTGTGACGTTACGTTTTATAGCCGTGTTTGCCAAAACGCTAGGCTGCCTTGTTACTGAGCCAATGCTAGTTCATATCATTAGGTTTTTTCTCCTACTTTAATCACAGCATGGTGTTTTGGTGGTGGCAACTTGCTGCGTTATCAAGGTCAACGTGGACAGCTCGTCCAAAAATGGTTGTTAAGTCGGTCTACTTTGTTCTGTATAAACCTGCTATATACACGACGCAAAGGCCGTTTAATTTGGGTTGATATAAAACATTCGCATCATAGCAGTTTTATGTAGGTAATTACGACCGATGACGACGTGTCAGCACATACATGTACTGATCGAACTGAGCCTAGCTAAATGGCGCAACATGTAAACTGCAGATGTGTTTATTTATAAACTGATTTTAAGTTGAACATTACTCACATGTGAACGCAACTGTCGCATGCAGGTAGACTTTCTAGATAACCTCTTTTGAAAGGAAACACTAGGCTCGAGGTTCCCACTTGTTAGTGCTCGTCAGTAGTGCATGTCCTTGCTACTACTGGGGTTAAAACTTCGGCCACGCTTTCATTAGGTAACCATGTTGATCACTGCGTTTCGATATCATAATTCGGTCATGCCTAGTGTGAGGTCAATGGCGCATTCGTGTCTGGGTCCAGATATTCTAGTGATATCTCGAGTCACACGATAATACAACATATGACAAATGAAACACTGCATCAACCGTAACGCACGGTGAACGGAGTAGTCATATGTGCTGTTTTCAGTTGGGTGAATAGACGAAAGTAATTGCCGAAAAAGTCAGAGTCAGCTCTGAAAGTGGAATTTGAAGCTGAATGGAAGATACACTGTTGGCGGCTGATCGTAAGAAGCAAGATGTCTTGACAGTAATAAACGGACTACATGTGAACAATACATTAACTTACGAACAGGAAAATAAGGATTATCTTTCTTTCTTGTATGTTCACATTGCACGAAGTATTAACGGTTCAATGAAACGTTCAGTTAATCACAAAGCACTTGGAATCTTCAATGTTTGCACTCCACTGGCTTTATACAAAGACGCGGAAGAACCGACATAATCAAGACGTTGTTTGTCATGTCAGAAAGTGATTTTCAATCAAGACATAATCCAGAATAAAATTCAGTTAGGTTCTCTTGGATAACGGATATCCACAATCACTGATCTCCAGGTTCTCTAAAGAAAGTCCACTAGGAAATAATACTGGTGGTGCCACAGCTGGAAGTCGCACAGGGAAGACGATGTTACTGCGCAGCTACAATGATATGCAGAAGCCGCTGTGCCATGGACAAACAATACCGTAAGTGTCATGTCAACGTACATCACGAAGCGGATTCCAATTTCACACCTAAAACCTACGTTTCCTCTGTGGCAATCCACAGGTTGCGCACAGTGCTGGGTTAACTGAAGACAAACACTTGACCGGATCATTGCGATCTGTCGTCACGGGCGGCAAAGGCTCCAATCAAACTGACCTAAATCCAGCGTCGCGTCACACATGACTGCCAATCCCTTCTCCACCACATAGCCTAGCTGCTGCTCCTCACTTTTGTATGTGCACAAACCTTTTGCACGATAACTGTCACTCTAGCAAACGGTACTGCGTCGGTTCCAACTGATAGAAGTTGACATGCATGTGTGCACACAGCAGTCAAAACACAAACCATCGGCATCACCGATCGTTCGACAACTCCTGGACAGCCACTACAAGATGGATCCTACACGGGCATTCACAGATGCTCGAATAACTCATAAACCACGCTCGTTCCCATATTCTGAGGCAGTTGTGTTGAGGTGTTGGTGTCCATCACTGTGAGCAGGACGATTCGTTTGCTGTATAACTTTGACAAGGATGAAACACGAGTCTAGTGCTTTTTTCTAAACTTGCTCACTGGAAAGTCTATCAGAATGAGAAAGGCTAAGGCCAAATGTCAGCGAAGATCGACTTGAAATATTGTGTATCTCTTTGAAAATTCCCGTAAAAACAGTGGATTTACGAAGGTTTCATCACACGTCATGAGACAAATCGCAGTCCATGAAGTGGATGTAAATGAGTGACATTAATAGCGAATGCTAAAGTTCACATAATTCGAAAAAACCGGGGATCCCTTAAACAACTTCATAACAGCAGAAAGAAGATATGGTGCGATATGATAACAGTTCGTTAACTCATTAGTCGCGAACGCAAAACACAGATTATATGCCACAGTCTGTTAGACCTGAATCGCGGATTGGCCAAATGTTATGTCACACAACCAGGGCCAAATGCATGTATGAGGTTAGAGTGATTATGTTTGATCTGTGGATACGGAAGTTGCCAGGACTTAACAGATTTCTTGTAGGAACATATGTAAGGATTGTGTAATTTGGTTGCAATTGTAATGAGACTGAACTGGAGTGGTTACTTGGTTGGGGAAGGTACAGTCAATCCGCGTTCGGGCACAAGCTGCTACAAACGGAATTCTGGTCAAAAGAGCACCAACCAATCATAGATGGCAATTAGCTGCTGTCGAATGCGTATCTGTTTTAAACAATCGGGTTGCCAGATGCAAGGTTCTGGAGCAACAGTAACAAACCGGCCAATCATAATGTGAGAACGACTATCGCTTAATAGCACTTGTATATACTGTTGTTTCGCTGAGAAAAAGGTGCTGTTTTCCCAATAAATTGATAGTGCTTAGTGTCGCTCAGATTCCTGTTCTGATTTTCTCTCGATTGGGCAGCTCAGTAAGCGAAAGCATTCGATTCAGCTAACGAATCGCTTTAGGGTGAGTGATAGCAACTCTGTGGACAACTCCGAGTGCTTTCGTGAAGTCTGTGTGATGATTAATGTCAACAACACGGGCGACGATGGCTTGCAGTTGTTTTTCCTTTCAGACCCAGATCAAAGCTGGATGATGTTCTTCACGCAATCAACAGCAGCACAATAGCAAATACACGAACGATGACTGCCGTGAACTGGTAGCTTTTCTTTTATACTCAGTGGTTACTCAGTTATCAGTTCAAGATATGGTTGATAATGACTGATAGGCGTAAAGTATGACTGAATGTCTTGTATTCTCGGCTGCACAGCCAACTCATGGTTTTTGTTTCATGAACTCCCGTCCAGCAATACACATCTGACAATACATAGAAACATTTGCCCGATCATAAACTACCTTTTTTGACTGCTCTAATAAATTACTAATGAGTAGTCGGGGATTTGGTTTATTTCTAGTTGAACATCACCCATAATTGATCGCAGCTGTCGCATTATCGCAGACTTTATAGTCGGCCCCTTTCAAAAAGAAGCACTAGACTCGAGTTTATTGGCAAATAAGTAGTGTTACTAGAAGACTGGAGTCTTCATGATTCAAAAAGGAATAATGTAATAATGTCACTATAATATTGTTGATGTGAAGGTTAAAATTGACAGCAACTTTTAACCTTTGATTGATCAGTTTGAAAACGTGGTTACTAAAGCTATTTTGTGGCCTCCGGAATAAACTAGAAAAGTAAGTCACCCTCTGTTGGACAGACGACACCACTAGAGACACAGCGTGGCCTCTCCTCTTCGAACCTACTAACAACTGTTTCGAATTTATTGATTTGGTTTTAAAAAGGACTACCGTGAAATAAATATGGATCAATTGGACATGCACTGTATAGAAATATTCCAGTCAGTACAGTCGGTTCCGGCCAGTGTAGTAGGAGCTTTTCACAAAGTATAAACTTAGCTTTCTGCGATAGATGGACTGTTGGAAAACGACCAGGCATTTTAAATAAATTAACGATTTTAGCCAGGAATAGCAAGCAACTATTTCATGTGAGCACAATGCATAACAGTTCATCACTATTCCGATTTTTTACCACGTTAGAAAAACCAATCGTTCGTCAAATATGATCAAATTTTTCACTTTTTCTTGGGTTACATTTACCCTACAATTACGCTACGTCAAACGTTCCCTGAACCATGGTTTTTCATACGTGACTATATAACAAACTTTGAAATTGTTTAAAAATCCATTCTCAGCTGCCACTCACTGTTTCGGAAATTGTTCATCATTCAACTTACACTGTATCTCCAGCTGCAGTAAAAGAAGTTTTACACCTCTCATTCTTTTTACGCGATCTAACTGTCACAAAAAGATCCATTTTGATGTCCAGGCTAGGTGTGCTGTGGACATAATGTTCCACTAGAGATTCACGCACAAATCCTCAAGACGAATATACCGTTTTCAGAAGTCATCTGTCATGTCAGTCTTGAATAGCAGAGATGTGAGCTTGATAATTAACCTACAAATGGATAGATTGAAAAATACGTAGGTGGGATATTTGCAGAAAAAGTAAATCTAACGTTCATTTCAAATTTTTAAGATGCAACCAGAAAGCTCACTTTCTTCTAAATGTTCGGACGTAAAACCAGTGAGATATCTGGCTGGTGATCCAAAACATCTTTGACTATTTCGAACTGAACACAACCCAAATCAGTCGCAACATTTGTATTCAGATAAGTTCTGCGGCTGGTCTAATTCATGGAGAAGTACTATAAATATTTTTGATTCATTTGACACTTCCGATTATTACTGATGAGCCCTCTTCGATGGAATGTGGGATTTCGCTCAGTGAACAATTTTCACGTTTGCGATCGCATACTGACCCTTGAAAAAGGATCGGTTGAGTAGTGATCCATCTGGATAGAACTCCTTATTCAGTTTGAAAATTGTAAGTCGGGCCTAAATACCCAACGGACTCATTCACATGATGGGACGATATAGGCCTGTGCTAACCCAACCTACGGGTATAACAGATCAATACAAGGGAAGGGGCAAATATGTTCGCGTTCAGCAAAATGGAGTTGAGACAGAAGCAAGCACACGCACAAAGAATAAGAAAACAAATAGGCACGGCCATAACTTGGCCCCCTTTAGTGTTGATCCAGTATTCAGAAAAATGCCTCGAAACTTAGTGTTGTAATCCCTCGAAAGAAATGCTGGTTCGGTCACGGAATAAAAGTACACATGATGAAAATCGAAAGCCATCATCAACTGTCAATAACGATTGCATTCGTGAGGGTTATACATGTCTTTACACCTTCCAACGAATTTTGCGTTGTTGCCCGTGGCACTTCATGAGATGGTAAATAAAACGTTATCTCTTGTCTTCGTTATCTGTGATATTCGTATCGAAAGCTTTAAAATGGATTCTGTTCACTGTTTTCGGGCGACAGTTAAAATATCTTCCCACAGTATTGGACGGTAAATCGTTAGCGAAGTGAGACTGTACTCACAAGGGAATATCCACTAAAACCACGATTGAATAGTCCGCGATCCATTCCCGTAATTCATCAATTTTACCTTCTATCAAGATGTGCAACTCCAGGCCATCTCGCTGTTTTCATGTACAGCTTACGACATTGACATGCAAACAATTGTATATAGTTTTGAAATGTTAGTCTTGTTTCATCAATTCTCGCCTGACTTGAAGGACTTAACTTTGCCCATACAAGTCTCACAAGAGATCCGTTTGCTTTCAAAGTGATAGGGAATCTCATTTTTTCCGTCCGAAACCGCCTCCTTCCCTGAGAAAACGATTTTACCCTATCGGAATGAGGAAAAATGTCCAGAACAGTAGCTATTTTTACCTGTTCAACTTTTATTCTGCTATGCTCATTGCTGACTTAGTGACGCTAACTACTATTTTTGGTAACTGTGTGCGATCTTCTGCCTCGAGAACGTTCATAGGTCCATATGAACTACATAAGCTCTCTGTAATTTTCTCTTCTCACACACGTTTTGCAAACGGATCAAGGTGACTTTTTGCACCCGTCCTTTGACTTGAATTGGGGGCAGTAACGGGGATTGTCACGTTGTACTCGGTATCAAGGTTTTCCGTTTACTTTATCACCAGTAGGAGAATTCGACTTCCATCAAATATATTTTTACTTTGTGACCGAACCAGCGTTTTTTCGAGAGATTACAACACTAGGTTTCGAGGCATTTTTCCGAATACTGGATCAACACCGAAGGAGGCCAAGTTATGGTCGTGCCTGTTTGTTTTCATATAACTTGAACATCACCCACAATTGATCGCAGCTTTCTCATTCCCATAGACGTTCCAGTCGACCCCTTTCGAAAACAGGCACTAGACTCGAGTTTCACTCAGATTACAGCTCGTCAGTAGTGCATATCCTCACCGCTGCCGAAACTAGAACTATGGCCACGCTTTTCATGAGGCAACCATGTTTACCATTGCGCCACTGACCTCACATCAGGCTGGACCGAATTATCATATGTGAACACTCAACCACTTTTGCTTTTGACTCACATGTGATCATAGTTTCTGCATCCAATCGGCTCTTTTCACACTGTACACATTTTTCCTCCTAACCAGTAGCATTTAAATGACATCCGCGTCACAATAAAAGCGTATCCATCTATTCCTAAAGGAAAATTGTTGTTGGAAAACTCCCGCCTGGACAATCAATCGGCGAGATCCCTTGGTGAATTCACTATGACAGCCTGTTTGTTGAGTGAATGAATTCAAATGTGAAATTTCTGTGTTCCAGGTGTAGCCTCGTCGCTAGCCACATTCGGACATGCTGTTTCTGTTTCTGGTGTGAGTCCAGCTGAAGCCTGTATATTTCGCGATTGCCGTCGGCTATAATTTTCTCACGATGTTAGTAAGCAAAGCTAAACAAGATCATTGATTGTTTTTTAGATTGAAGTGGCAGTGGCTGAAACGTTGTAATAAAGCAAAACTTTGGAATCAATATTTTCATACCCCAAACTAAGATCGTGCATCCTCGTATCCAGGCTTAGCAGACAAGCAGTGGGTTGATACACATAACTTGTGATCCAGTCAACGATGCATGTGAAATGAAGCCATTTCGCTCAGTCTTGCAGACATTTCGGAACATATCGTCATTGCCTACGCAGCATTCTCATTAGGGATGCTAAACACTACAAGATAGTTGGGACCTGTCTCTGTCTTTGTAATTCGTGCTAAATCCGAAGAGCTACTACCAAGTGTCAGCGTCTATCAGTTCCTGTAGTATCGTTGCCGTTTTGATATAATGCACAGCAACCAGCTGTTTGTCGGAGCACAAATTTGAAGTAACAGACTGAATACGACTTTTAAGTTGAACATCAGTCACAGTTTGCCGCAGCTTTCGCAGTCAAACAGGCTTTTCCTTCAAACTTTTGTAAAAACGCGCACTAGACTCAATTTTTTCCTCGATAAAGTTCGTCGGTAGTGCTCTTCTTTGCCGCGAGCAAAATTCACATTCTGACCACGCTTTCATGAGACGATCATTTTGACCAGGACGCCACTGATTTCATTCTAGACACAACCGACGTCTCGTGTCGGGACGCTGAACCTCATTTGCTTGTGGTGCTTTATTTCAAGGTGAACCATCAAGATTTACGTTTCGGATAAAAGCGTGCGTGAAACGCTGTTCAATTACAATACTTGGGACATACAGCATGTAATAAGCCAAGAGGTGCATTAGCACGCGATCCCAATGAACATGGAGATTACAGTTAAAGTCTATGGACTAAGATGTACATCTTCAGAGCTCAATTGCTTTCTTACTTACCTTTAACTTGAGTGGCGAGGGGATGGTAACGCTTTTTATGAGTGAAAACCCCAATTCACTTATCGATCACGGGAATTTTTTAAATACAAATCGTGAGAAACTTAGCGAACGATGGGTATTCAAGTGAGGAACATCGCATATGTATTGCTAATGCTTGAATGTGACAAGTCAGTCTAGCTCACGCTGCTAGTCATTACCCCAACTTCCTGCTCACACGTTTTATTGTTAATTAAACCCTTCCCGATTTTGCACGGTCATGCATTTTTTTACAGTAAAGACACTAATCTTTCGCAGGTTCTAGTTTAAACTATCTTCAAGCAAAGTTTACTCATTCCACAGCTAACATCACAAGCACAGGCATTCACAGCGTGAATTTTAGTTAAAATAACATTACTGTTCAGAAAAAATTCAACCAAGCGCACCTGTGTCAAGTGAATTTCCGTAGCAGTCGTATGCATCAGAGTGCTGATCAGACTAAGGTTGCTGATGACTCAACCGGCCTAGAACATGGTAGTTCCCACAAGTTTTTTCTTCATTCGTCAGTGTGTTGACCGAGTAACTTGACGCACGCTGCTTCCACGATTCGGGTAAATGTGCAGTTAGCTGACTAGGTAATGACCGAAGCATAGAGAGTGCATATGTCTGTTCCGGAGGCCGACCGCTTGGGTTACATGTACAGGTGTGCTGGAATCACTCGCTGATCATGAAGTGCGCGCGCACACGCTGAGCGAGATGATGCATCAAACATATCCAGATGGAAGCATGAGGTTTCTGACCGAAATTAATTGGGTTAACCAACAGCCATGCACATGTGCACATATACACACAGTCAAATCGACAAGCATATTCACAACCGTAGACACGGCGCAATCATTCATGAGGCCCTGAAGGCGAATGAATCTATCTTATCTATATTGGGTCAGACGAACAATACCAGCCAACGGCGGTGTTGCTAAATGCGCTTGAACTAGAGAGGAATCGTCTTAATGTAGTCTGCCGTAACCAGTTCACAAATGGGCAACATAGTTTCTACGAGGAAAAGAACACAAACACGCACGAACAACGAGTGGTGGTGAAAGCTTGTTATGCAGTCCGCCTAAAATATTTTCACTCACTCCCGCTCCACATGAACACATGAGAGTGTGCCACAAATGAACTTGTGTGCACTGACATTTGTCTCGGTTGATTTCCAGCAAGGCTTGTGCTAGCACACCTACATCGACGTGCGGTACGCACACAGGGCATAGAAGAGAACGAGCAAACGATACAGCTGTGGGTACATTTATTCTTTATTTGACAACGTTTTTTCCGTTGTGCATCAATATTGTGAATGATTTTAGGAGCACTGTTAAATTGAACATTTTTGCAGTTCATTTGTCTTAACAACGAAGGAAGTATCTTGATTGGTAATTCAAAGGTTACTTGGATTTGCATAATGCATCCGGGACCTCTGCTAAGGAATATATTATGCGATGTCTAACTTGAAACTGAGTTGCGAATCAGGCCCAAAATCGCTGAGTATCAATCCACTGAAAGCCAGAATACTCATTTCGAGAAAGGACTTGCAAAATCAAAGCGACCGGAAACCGGAAACAAAATATAAGGTAAGCCATTCATGCTGCTTCACTAGTGACATTTACGTCAACTGTATGCTGGCCCATTGCGACATGTTATGCAAATCTATCGATCAGTTCATGTTGATTTTCAATATCTCACTCTGAATAACTTCTGATAAGATGACAGTCTCGATGGTTCACTACATTATGCTTAGTAGTGAGGCTGAATTGTGCATTCTACTTGCTATACCCATACTTAGCCTAAGCGGTTTCAGAACATGTCAGAGAAGAAATTCGAATCAAAATCAGCAGTCTCTAACTGTGGATAAGTCAGTTGATTAAACCTATGTCATCAGATCTTACCTGATTTGCTCTGTTGAGGTTCAGCCTTCTGAACAACAGCTCTTAATTTCCTGTGTAAAACACCTGCTGTCAACTTTGATCAACAAGTCGCTCCCTAACTGTGTATACGGTGAATTAGATGAGAGAGCCCACTCGTTTTCGGACTTAATTATTTTCATACGAAGGATTTATCTTTGCACGAAACAACACTACTGTGGTGCACAAAGAACACGAACAGTCATTATAAATAACTCGTGGTTGTCGGTGTCCCCACACGAGAGTTCGCTCTTTTGGGCACTTGCCGAGGAAAGCGAAATGCCCGATGTTTTGTTGAGTTGGGAGGTCCAAATCTATGCAATCTCATCGCTATTTCTACATAAGAAGAAAGACTGAATAGGAGTAAATGTATTTTCATTTTAAAACATTTGGCTTACATAGTTGTTAGAACAGCAAGATGAGGTAACGTTAGGTATTTTCTTACCACACAATGCCATGTTGTTAAATCTTGAACAACAAACCAACTAATGACTTAAGACAATTAACAGTATGGTAGTTTATTGATTTTGAAACCGTTTCGAGTTAGCCAAGCTGATCAAACCAATATATCTGCTAGTACCTTTTGGAACACTCGTTTGAAAATGGTTTGTAATCACCGCTGTTTAGCTACCAGTACCAATGGGTTGAACATTATCAATATGTGCTAACTTCGAGGATGTAATATAAAACATACTAGGTAGCTCAGCCTTCAAAACAATATCCATATGGAAGCAATTGTTTTGGACTTTATTGTGAGGATTGAAGCAAATGAAATAACACCGGTGGACTCAAAGTGAAACATGGCAGTTCTTCTTTGCTCTCATCGGGATCAGATGACAGTATTTCTTAGTTAAATTTGTCTCTCCATATGGTTATTTGATAATTCTTAGGGAGTAGGTTGTTGGTTGCAGTTTGAATGCCGAGGTAATTCGGTTCATCCTCTGAGTCATAACGAGGACAAAACTTGACTCGATTGAATTTTGTTGCGATTAACATATCGATGTGATGGGTATCATGTGTCCATCGGAGAAATTAAACAATGAAATTTTCAGATTAAACCCCATTTCTATTACATTTTCTACTATTCTAGGCTTTGGACAAATAAAACGCTGTTAGCTAAATATGCTTATTTGTAGACCGTAAAGTGTATTCTATAGTAGCATTTCTGTTGCATTAATATAGTTAATTTTTACCAAATTAGTCTGGCCTAATAAGTGAACTTTTACGAAAACGATTTGAATTGGGCAAGGTCAAATAACCATACATGCGCTAGGTGTTTCAGTTATTGACTATATGGCAAGGTGAAGTGGTATAATGGTTATGGAGCAGCACAAACAGTTTACAAATC
>JTDE01001385.1:43899-104524 GCA_014338405.1 Paragonimus skrjabini miyazakii | reverse complement strand
AAGATGGTCGCTATATTGCCGAAAGCATTCATATAATACGATAAATTTCTAAGTGTGAAAATAAAGTTACCAAAAAAACGAATAATTATTACGTTAGTTCCTTCAGAAGTTGCACTGTCTCATAGGCTAAGATTGGCCGCCCATTCGAAGTTGATCTACAGAACTCGCGAGTACTCACCGATGTTTCACAACGGGTTTTGGTAACCGGTTAATATAATGAAAATAAGTATAGTCATTTCTGTGGCAGCTCGTTTCGAGCTGAACAGTCACATTTAGTAGGAAACCGCATGCACAGGTTTAGCATGTTTGAGCCATATTGGAATAAGTGTTTTTGGCTCACAGTTTATCTACTGATTAGTCCGATTTGCTCTCTTTTCTTCAACCGTTTTGTATCATTGTAGGGTCCTTTGTCAGACCCCAACTCACTGTTATGATGGGTTATTGATACTCGGTCAGGTGATTGACCATTACAAGCCGTCGGGGCTTGCCCACCTTGTTCGAACGCTTCGTTGACCTGTCCTTCACCTGAAAGCTCACTGATTAGAAATAGTGCATTATAACATACAATTCCCAAACGGTCCTGCTAATCACTATGATGTCGATAGAGTTGGGAGACTATCTGTTCTTGGTGTAGTGTAGGATTACAATAGCGTTTTCAGGTTGTATAACTTGTCAGTTATCACTGAGGTGTTTTCCCACTGCATTTACTCGTTTATTTTGAAAAATTCCTCAGAAGAGTTGGGTCGCCAAGATATTCAATTGGCATAAGTGCGATCGTAGACAAAGACAGTGTTCCTCTGAGGTGCTTAACAGCCGAAACAGCGTAGATTAGTTTCAGTTTCTAGTACGGGTAGACGTCCTGAAGTGAGACTACTTGTCAGCCTGTTTTTCATTTTCAAACATCAACTGACTAGTATAAGTAATTGACAGATCATTTTTCCGAAAATGTGGCGGACAAAGTGCCTTAGACACGTTTTCGCAGGCGTTCAGTTACTCTTCACCTTTGTTAGACAAGTCACTGTTTTATAAAACAGTTGGCTACATAACAAAATTCCAAAACTGGAAACAACTTTGTAATCGGCATCTCTTGACGAAAAGTCACTTCTTAGAAAAAGAGCAGTTGATTGGTAATATCTCCTTAACATTATCGGCACTAATGTTTGGGCGAAATGGTCTCATGTCTTGGTTTTACGTACTACGATCATTGTTGAGTAGCCATGGGAGCCAGACAAAACCTACGCTCAAAATCACACCGACCAACTGTTTGTATGGCTTGCTGAAATTATCTGATTAGACGGAGATATCTTGTTGCCGTTTCACGTTTCGCTTCAACATGCAGTAGAAGGCCGCTATAAAGACTACCGTAACGAATTGAGTTTCTGCATTCGAAACGCTTCGTTACTAAGAAGCGGACTTTAGTTAGTCATTGGATATAATCGAACGATCGTTACAGCCAGGTATCTCACTGGTCTCACGAAGCTTTGTCAGAACATCGTTATATTCCTGTACCGCTCTGCCGCTGTACTGCTGTACCCCAGCCTTAAAAGGCTGTCTGGCATAACAACTGTTTGGGACTATGCAGTGGGTATTTGATATATTTTTGTCAATTCAAATCAAGTGTTCGCTTCGTAAGGTGAATTTTTTTAAAACTGTTACTTGCTCAATGATATAAACGTAAGTTATGTTGGTTGAAAGAAAACATAATAGCAAACTTTTGATTTGGATGCCGTGCAAAGAAAATAATGAGCTTTACATTGATACACGCGCAGTCATTCGGTTATGTGCAGAGAAGTTGGTTAAAGGTACTTTGAAACTATCGCTAGGAAGAGGTCATGGACCAATTATGCGTTCGGATTTGAGCGTACTGGAGTCTGAGTGGATTTTGTTGCAACACTGGGAGATGACTGGGCGGAGGGTTTGACTGTTTCCCCTGAGGATTTTGTTGGCATGCTGCTAACATGATTCAACGATGACATTTGACAAACCACATGCGTGTGAGGCCTGTACGTAAGGCCGGAAGTGTTATGGACCTGTTCAAAAATGTAAGACTTTATATGAAAAGAACCATAGGATGACTGCAACGAACGGGGACTGTGAAAGCAATCGCGAATCCTTATATCGGCTAACGTGGCGAGAAAAATACTTTCAAACATACTCTCCTAAATTGAATCTCCTGACGTTCATAAAAACATCAGCGGAGTAAGAGAATAGCGCACATCGTGACCGGGTAAACTGTTGGGAGTACTTTTGGAATTAGTTCCAACCTGAGAAGTGTATCGTGTGAGCCACCAACATGTTCAAATGAATATTTCGATGATTTCCTGTCAAATATGCGCGACGATTACAATAACACCGTGAGTTCAGCTATTTAGGCAATTTGGTGATGCGCTAATGAGTGCATTACAATTTTAGAAACTTTGGAAAATAACCTAGGAAAAATGATGGCATGTTTTCATGTTTATGATTTGTACTTCCTGTTTCATGATAACCTGATAGTAAGTTGCATATTGATATGAAAGGAAACAGACAAAGAGGGCAGTTTGCATAACGGACGGGTTGACTAGCTGGTCCGGCTTGCTTGCTAACCATGGGAACAGTGAAGTGGAAACTCGCTGCAGGAACTTTGTTCGATGGCATCCAGGGGACAATCCGGATGAGAAGTTAACAGTGGACGACGCTGATAGCTTGATTGAATGGTTTGAAGTTCAACGGACTTCCCTTTCGTGCCCGTGTCTTTAAGTGTTAGACGTTTCACGAAAACCCCATATTTATTTAGAACGAACACATCACTGATTATTAGGAATTCAGTTCTGTATTGCACTGTTTTAGCCGACTGTGGTTTGGCTACCTGAACAGATGAATACAGTGACATAAATTTTCAGTCAATCACTTTACATAAGTTGTATTGAAGAGAACCAGGTGAGTTTCATGTATTATTTCACTCGGTTTCGTGATGGCATCATTCTCAAAGTGATTGTACTTGAATCTGTGGTATTTACTTAGCATACGTTGGTTCCTGCTTCTTTCTTTCCTTGTATAATAAGCGTTAGTACTGCGGTTTAAAAACGGCTTTAACTCTGGAACAGCTTGATTTGTCTGTCACCCGATTGAGCGGGTTCTCTATTTTTAACGGTGGATGAAGTATTTTTTGTGGGTGACACAGCCTTCGTTGCCAACATTTTTACCGGATACCACTCCACCAGCTGTGAGGTTATATATCGAATGCCTAACGTAGAATCAGTCGGCTGACTGAGTGAGCGGATGTTGGGTGCCTGCTTCTGTGGGTCATACTGAATCGGTCGATGTAGTGTGCCTTCTATATGACCACCGCTGAGTGATATATATTTAGCAGAACAGACACTACAGCACATTGTTAACTTTCTTTGAGGACACAGTAACTACACGGGAATGACAGATACACTTGCTACTCTCGTTTGCGTTATTGTTGAGAGGCATATAGATTGACAGCAAGATCCATCCATAGGATAAGTGTATATGAGTCTTACAATGAAAAACAGATTAGAGCACCGGTGTTGTTTTGCATCCATTTTAATGTAGACAACATACGATTAAAAAATCGTTACAATACTGGTGAGTCTAAGTAGATCCCATGGCCAACAAACACACTGCAAACAGCCAACAGTCTAACACGAAAAATTCTTGCGAAAAAATTCACAAATTTCCGAAGATCAGTCGCACAATTAGTCACGCAACTGCCAGCTAGTGTTGACAGAAAAAGTACAAAAGACGTACCAACACGACAACGACACAAACGGTTCAACTATTGTGTGTGGCAGGATACGTCGAGTTCTAAACACAATGTCGGTCTCAAAATTACACCCGACAAAAGAAGGACTTACGATTCGATGCAGGACTTACATGTTTGAAAATGGGGAAATGAGGGCCATAGATCAATTTGCGAAGTTGTGGTTTGCTTGCCTATTTAGGTAGCTTACTTGGATAGTAATGACACCGCAACTGAGTTAATTGACTTAGTGTCGGTACTCCAAGAAGATGTAAGGTAACAACAATTCTGCGTCAGATTTTCTCTCAACCCTTCATGTCACCATCAGCACTGAAGCGGTGATCCTCTAAGTGACGGTCGGGGTCGGTGATGAAATGGTTAGCCAATTAACGAACAGCTAAGAAAATTTGATCAGCGATCTAATATAGAAGAGACCTAACTTGGCTAAATCTGGATTTCGGCTGGATTCGAACCAACGACAGAAACAGCATGTCCAAGCACGGCAGATGTTTTACTGCCTAGACGAAGATGCCACACCGGGAGCTCAGACATTTCATATTTGGATTCAGTTACTCGCCAAGCACTCTGTCATATGGAATCTACCAAATGATTCAAAAGATTAACTGCTCAAGCGGTAGTAGGGTTTCAATGCTCAGCAGTGACACTGATGGATTCCAATGTGAACTGTTTAAGAAATTTTATTTGGGTTACCTTTTGTGGCAGTGCATCTTTGCAAATTATCGGTCGTTTAATCACAGAGTCAGCAGCCTTCAGTTCGTATTTATGGCTGACAATATAAAATAGCTGAGTAGGCACAACACCGAATTGTCAACGTCATTCTTTCATTGCACGCAAGCAGTGTAGCACTCAGGGTTTCATTGAGGTGGCCATTCGACAGTGTTTGAAATTAGAATGTTTACCTTTAAAAAATTCAGCACGGCAGCTATACGTCAGCATGAATGAGGGGTCTGTTGAGTCACACGAGCTGCATCCATATACATGAACGTATCTGAACACGTTCACGGTCTGTGAACTCAACTGTGCAAATCTAATCATTCTGACGAACTTCATAAAACTGACTGACAGGAAGGAGCACAATAGTGCGGAACGTTTTCGATTACTGTGGTTGTGCCAACCTTATGCACTGTTGTTTGAAAACTGCAACCCTTTGGAAAGTCACCGACAGTCTATGATGGCGTTGGTTATCTCTCTTCTTGCAGACAACTAATTTGACCCCGCGGTTTAATTCACGAAGTCGTACCACTTGACAAGCATCATGCAATGCTAATTAAAACGCCCGTAATCTACCGTAAACGCGGCATGTCTTACGTTGAAGGTTAATTATACTCTGACATGCCCGTAATGGGCAGATTGACTAATCTTTTCAGAGATCATCTACAGGCGCACATCACCTCATATCTGAAACGGTAACCCGAGACGACAAGCACTCAGTTTGCTTCAAGTGTTTAGATCGAAATATTATTATTATTATGCACACGGAATACACTCAGGAGATGGACGTCATACTCTCTGGATATTTATGGTGTGAAACCTTTCATCACTGAAGTACTGAAATAACAATAACGGCCTGTAATTTCTGAGTGACTCACAGTACCAAAGACAGCACGTTGTATATTTCTGTTTTACTGTCCACATTTTCAGTGTCAATGGAATGTTATTTTAATGTATATCCTCAACCTGTATACACTTTTGCAACCCAATAAGTTGACGTCACTGAACCAATATAAGCTTTCCAGCTTTCACAATGTTTACTCAGCACGAACCATTGAAACGATGAATTAGACTGCTCCTTGTAGCTGATGACTATAAGTGAGTCACCTTGAAAATGACGCCAAAAGTCCGATGA
The DNA here is from genome assembly GCA_014338405.1 of Paragonimus skrjabini miyazakii. Taxonomy (NCBI): domain Eukaryota; kingdom Metazoa; phylum Platyhelminthes; class Trematoda; order Plagiorchiida; family Troglotrematidae; genus Paragonimus; species Paragonimus skrjabini miyazakii. The sequence goes on along the minus strand of JTDE01001385.1, from coordinate 98,912 downwards.
CAGTGTATTACAAATTCAGTATTCAGTGTCAACAACTAAGGCTGCAAGATGATATACACAGTGATAAGAGAGATTACATGTCAAAAAAAATAATGACAATACCCACGAAGGTCTTCAAACGCATTAGGTCTTCTGGTCCCCGAAGTGCACATAAAAAACTATAGCAGATTCCTGTAGTATGGTGGAATTTGAATTTCTCCAGTCGTTTTATACTTAGTTTTGTCTTTTTAAGTTTCCCTCCCAACATACATTCTTCTAGGTCAAACAACTAGAGGAACGTCTATTTTGACAACCTATACACCCTCTCATCCGGTGACTACCTCTCTCTTGTCTTCCACATTCACCCCACTCATGATCAGCTCTACGCGGACTGGATACAGCGTGTGGTCCGGAAACCGACTGACGGAAATCTAACAGCTGGTTTGAAACAGACCTTCTGCGATGGCGTGGTGTTGGCAGATCTAATTTCCAATTTGAGTGAGATTATGCAACCAAGTATCTTTTCTGTATAATGTACCACCAACTGTAACTGACTTTTTCTCGGTTTGTCCTTCAAAGCATTCATATTAGAAAAAAAAATATTTTCAAGCAGGCAGTTAGCTTTTAGAGTAAGATACCTGTTCTTAGAATTGTTGGATGCCATTGGATGGATGTTAGGTCTTTGCTGTCTCTGTGATGAAAATAATTGCATGGTTACAGGTGAAATGTTTGCAACTGGCAGCATAGGCTTTCAAAACAGATAACACTAAGAGGAAATCACTTCCGTGAGGCTAAAATGGTTTCCAATAGTTTTATTTTTCACTTTTGCTTATTGACAGTCATTTGTTAGATTTTTAAGGCAGAATGAACGCTAAGCAAATGTAGAGTTTGGAGTACCGAAGGTTCTTAGACATATCTGTAACGCTGCCATTAGAACAATAGACGGGTTTATTGGCCAAACCAGACCACCTGGTTTGTTTGTCGAATGAAACCGGACCAGATAAAACGATTATTGTGACCTTTTCAGTCAGCTACTTTCAAGTCTAATGTTTTTTTCGAAAGGAGCTGACTGAACAGTCTGTGGGAAAGTAACAGCTGCGATCAGCTGTGTAAGACGTTCAATGTATGTGAAGCCAATATACCATACTATTCACCAGTGAGTGATTATCATGTTCTCCCAATCTCGAGCAGCGGAAAGTGATTTCAGTGCATGACATGCTCCGTCACCGACGCGAAGCACATTACAACTGAAAAACGAAATTGATCTGAATTATGTTCGTTGTTGTGAGTGAATATTAGTAAACATGACCAGTGCTCCATCCTAACTGTTAGGGCGCACGTAAGAAGTCATGCGCTATGCATGTTTGAGACGGTTGTGTACTATATTGCTAGGCTTGATGGTCATCGTGTTCGAATGATTCTAGACAGACGTCCTTAATGAGTTTTACCATCAAACACGATCTTGGAATTTCATTTATTTTCGAATCTGCTGTCTGAACTCGGAAAACAAACAGGTCTCATTGTCATTTAAAAAAAGGTAACTGCTGAAGGCTCTTGAATATAAAACGTAGTTTTATGTATGAAGGTAGGCGCATATGTCTCCGATATTTTTCTTAATCCTGCTGAACTATTCCCCATTTCTCCTAAATTGTTATATAAAAAACAGGTTGATTGTACGTTCTTCGGTAAAACTGTGAAAAGTATCTCATTAGAAAAAACGGTTTCTTAATGAGTTAACAAAAATTCTATAAAAAATAAGCACAACTTTCTCACCACCATTAACGACTTGGGCATAAACGAAGAATACGGAAAAGCGTCGACCTTGATCATACTTTTACATGTTGAATCAAATTCTAGACTATTGTTATCACGACCAATAATTCCAACATAACTCATTGACATTGGGCTTTGTCCAAATATCAAGCCTGGCGAACCTCTGAAACAGTTTGAGACTGCTCAAATAAATTATATAGGCGACTGACTGCCCCTTAAGAAAAAACAACTCATACAGCTGTCCTGACCAGTTTTTTAACAGTATGGAGCAACGTTTATATGACTAGCTTGTTTCCATTCGATCTTTTGATCAATTCATTCACTCATTGTTTAACCACAGTTTATTTCAGATGCACGAAATTAATTTTTCTGATAAGTGCCAGATACGTGTAATTTTCGAATTACAAAATACAAATGTCCCGATTCGATGTAGTACAATTCTATTCTCGTTTCAGCTAAAACCACAATACCGAACATCGATCGGCAACCCAACAAGCCAGAATCAAAGGTAACCGAATAGACTCCAACTATGTCAATGATTTTGCATCTGAATTGACGGAAGTATTCTATTGTTTTTGACATAGTGAAGCTATTTTGTATGTGAGACCACGATGTAACCTTTGATCTATCGGGATCTTAAGTGTGCACCTTGATCACATGGTTTACCACCGTACATTCGAAACTGATATCGAATCTGAGAAATTACAACAATCAAAGGATGAAATCTATTCATTTTAAAAAAGCTTTTCTTATTGCAAAACAAACCAACTTTGATTAATGACAACAATTGTCTTCAAGAGGCTGCTTTTGAATTATATCTTAGTAGAACTGACAGTTCATCATTTCTTTGGATATTTTATTGTGTCTAGTCAAGTTTATGAAATGGTATTCCTTTCTCAGCGTGCACCATTACGAAGTCGGTATATGTATAGAATCATACTAACACTCGGGAACATGTTTGTTTCCGAGACAGGCTAGTACATGTGAACAGCTACTTCTGTGCACAGTTGGGTGGTTTTCACTTTTATTTGCTAGTGCCTTCGTAAACCAAAGAAACTTTTAAACCGAAGTTGCATAACCTATTTGCAAGGTATGTGCCAGGTAACTACTTCTTGTTTATGGTCTCATGTTTGGGTTTATTGCCTTGGCTTCAATCTTCCTGGTGAATCGCACCTTAGCTCACACGACTTGACAAGTTGAAACGAACTTTTCCCAAAAATATCTGATCACTCTTTTCAAATGAGATACTTGTTTTTTCGAGACAAATTTTATAACGATTAACTGTGGTTCGCTTACGGGTAAGCTAACAATACTTGAGCTATCATGATAGTTGTGTCATGCATACACAGAAGCAAGTACCACCTTCGAATATCGTAGGCTGCGTCCCAAACTGATAGATGTTCGGTTGCACACTTGATGTGTCTGTTGAGTCCGAAATAAAAATCAGTCATGGGTACGAAACTGGTGAATCTAAGGAATTCTTTCAGTCCGCTCGTATCGAACATCTTTGAGGCCATCGTTTACATACGCGTGCATCAATCTATGTATACGTTTATTTTCCGGCGCTAACTCTGAAAGGAACATGCTATTCCCTTTTTTGATCTTGTTTGGGCTCATCAATTAAAGATAGCTTGGCTGAGTCCTGGCGTAAGACATCTCAATTGGGCCACATTGGCCACACTTCTATGTGTGAACACTAGCTAGATGTGTATTTATCAAAGGTGACAGTTTTCTTCGTTTGTTTCTCGGTAGTGATCCAATGTTTGACTTCACTGAGTAACGTTTCTTCACGCTGTCACCAGTTCATGCTGACCGACAAAAATCATAGAACTGAGCAATCTACCAAATTGTGAAAGCGGGCAAATTGTAGTTTCGGATAGCACCACAACCTGAGTTTGATCTCATGGAACATCCCTAAAATCAAATCACAACAACACTTTTCACTGCTACGAAACTGGAAACGTTTTGGCATATGAGGCTAATGCTTTTCTAAGTCCGATAGTAGATAAAACAAGGTCAGTACAGAACAACTCAATAGCGTCTGTGTAGTGACCATAATACAATTAACCAAAAGCATTACTGGGTTTTAGGACTGTACTTGATGCCGAATACGAACCTACATTTCCACAACTTATCACCATTTAACAAATTTACCCACAGGTTTTACTTGTGACACAGGCATTTGCACACCTGGTCTGGGTACTGACGACAGACTAAAGAAAAGAATAGTGAATCTAATGTTTCTTTTCGAAAAGAGCTGACCAGTATGTGTATCGGAATGCAAAGACCGCACTCATAAATTGGTGATATTTATTTCATAATGCTCAACTCTACGACAACCTATCAACGAGTGATCAACAAGCAAACAGAAGTAGATCTTTCGTTTGAACTGATTGAAATGGCTCATTATTTTTGTTCATCCTGTTATGAGTCTCACCTATTCTCCCGGGATAGTCACTGGCTATCAAAGCTTTTCTGGTCATCTCTTGGTCCGTTTGCAATTTGTCCCGAATGCAAAATCTGCTCTACTTCATATGTGCATTTGTACTCGGCTCACACTAAAACGAGACCAGTTCCACACAACCGCGAATGCATTTAACCCGACTACTCTGCCCCGTTCTGTCGTGTACCAGTTCACTTATAACTACGGTGACGTTTATTTAAGCAAAGCAGGCCGACAGACGTCTCACAGAGTAGCAGAACACACCCCGAAATGATAAACCCAGCTGACGGTACAACCTGTCGCTCGAAACCCTACAGCACAGATTGCTAATCATGTCATGACGATAAGAAACCAAGATGACTTACACAATTCACTTGAAATATAGTTAAGTAGTGGGAACCCGAAGGCACTGGACTTTAGAGAATCTATGCTGACGCGAACTCATAAGCCGGCGTTGTGTGCGCCGATGTGGTTGGTGTAACCCACCGAGCTACCGTAGTATTGATTACATAAAACTCGGTGTGAAGATTTGTGTGCGTGCGCCCTGCTTGTCCTCAAGTGGCTGCTGCACAAACAGTGCATTATTTGTTTGCCAGTGGCGAGACTAAACGAAATGTTAACATAGCGCAACATGTGTTTTACTCCGACCCTGATGAACTTATTAAAGAGAACTCTGTTTCTGATATTTGGTAGACGTCTACTCTTAAGAAACCAGTAGTGTAATTTATGTAGCAAAATAATTTCATTATGAGTGAATTTAGGGTGACATGTTTGCGTCATCCGAGATGAGCTACATCTTCAACAGTCATACAAGTAGATGTTTTGACATAAAAAAACGAAAACAGGGGTCGCAAAAATTTGACAGAAAATCCAAATAGACAATAAGGATTTATTAAATTGTCCTAAAAGCGTGCTGATAATTTCACTCTCTCATGCATTTATAACAACTGGGAGTATAGGTGGGTATACTATGCGTTATTAAATCACCTCCACATAAAACATCTGATTTCATTTTTGCACACTTTCCATGGTTTAAATTTCTAAATGTAGAAATTTTTTAATGTAAAACAGTATTTCTCTTGGTAACTTTTAAGATCACAGTAACAGCTAATTCTCACTCAATGCTGTTGTCGAGTACATTCCATGCAACTTATTCGTTAAGTATTTTAGTCTGAGAAGTTGTATCTGGAGGGGATAAGTGCCACATGACTTGCTGATAAGCAGCATGAGGGTTTAATGGTTGTGTTTTGAGTGTCACAACACTATTGCATTCAGATACTCCTTCTAACCGGTGACTTTCGAGAAAAACAAAAACAATTCTGGTTTCCATTTGTTAGAATCCATTAGCACAGCATATGCTTGTCACGACAGGGTTTTCCTCTCCCGGTTAAGTTATTCTGAGGTGATCACACTGACTACTGTATTATTGACCCTAGATTTAGTAAAACTGAACTAGCACGTATGAACGTTTTTTCGCAATCGATTTAGAATTTAGCTCTATAGCTGACTAAACAAAACTTGATTACGTAATTGCTGCAGGTTAACAGCCACCCACGTTTGTAATGTTCTTAACCGTTCATTAATTTTCCTCTGGGGTAATCACGGCGAAATTCGGTATTTTATAATGAACATACCTTACAGCACCAAATATGTGGACAACTGTCGAGGGTACTACAAACGAATGTTAGAACGCAATGGAATATCATAATCGATGAATAAATGGATTATATTGATGTGGTAAATAAGTTGACCGCAAAACCATTGCGATCGTTCAGAGGTACTTCTTACTACTCAGTCAAAATATTTTCCCCCGTGTTTGATTTCTAATGGAAACGATGACGCGGGATGCACGCTTACCAAGCAGTTCCACATAGGTAACTGAAAATTTTCCACTGAGGTTTTGAGCAGTTATTTCTGTGTACGGCATAGCGAGTGAGATCAATGCTGACATTCACAGGAGATGTTTGATGCACATTTGTTTGTCAAGATTCATGTAGCGTCAAACCAGTAAGATGTGCTAATAACCAGTACCGCAATGTCTGCTCTGTACTTCAAATGAATATCCAAATATTAAATACTATCCCATACTCTCGTTACTGAATAAAAGGAGCAAACTCAAACGTTCAAATGTCTGAGTTAACTGTTAACTTTGAACACCCTGATAAGCATTACGTTTAAATACATTGCTTTCAGCTTTTGCTACGAGACTTTTGATAGACCTAATTATACAGCCAGGTCATCGTTTAAGTAGGTTGGTTTGACATTAACGAAGTTTTCATTCACATTAATAATAATAGGAAGCCAATATTCAACATTGTCTGGCCCATTTGCAACGTCTTGGTCTCTGTCAATCAGTAAACACCAAAGGTAAGTATAAAAAAATATTCTACTCAAATATCAGTTAGTAGCAAGAAATATTTTTGAACGTTTCGATAACAGTAGATGGTTGGGCCTTTATTTCGTTGGGTCGAGAATCGCGTGGTCGGTTTTCCAGGAATGGTCTAACGAACCGTTAATAAGGCCTATCTCATTTCACAGTCAGGATCCCACACAGGCAGAAATGTTTGTATTAAACGAAGCTAACTGCTAAACCTGTCTTAGATCAGCAAATTGAATGGGCTAGCTACCACTAGTTCTCACGATTGTTTAATCCACGCACTAGTAGTGATTGGAATGCATTCTGAAACATCTTAGTGGTCTTGTGAAGAATATTTTTCTTGTTTTTCTATCATATAATAATGTTAGTGACGAGATTGATGATTTCTTTTATTTGTAGATAGTTACTGTGCTGGAAGGTATTGTTCTTGAACTCGAAATAATAAGCAGGGAATCGTTTAAATACTCACGGGCAGATGATTTATTTTCTAATCACCAGCTATCCCAACTTAGGTGAATAGGAATGATACGTATCTTAGTGTAATAGTTTTTTCTGGGTATATCGGGGCCCGATGTTTGACCTTGCGACTCGCCACTTGTCGTCGTCAGTCTTAAAAGAATGCTGCGAGATGAACTTCACTAGCAAATATTATCAGTTTGTTTACAGTATTTCTTAAACAGTGTTAGTCAGTCTTCGCTAACCTGTCCTTTGCTTTCGGAGGCGTCTAACTGTCAATCTTTGTTTAGCACGAGTTTAGCTGTAAGCATCGTACAAGATACAGATCGATTTGCATGTTTCCATTAAGAACGGTAATGTTTTCTCATTAATATCAAGTTCATGACTACTGAGGGTAGGTGAAATGAATTCATTCCATGTTCAATGTTTTTGGACGACCTTATCCGTAAAGCTCAAGGAGACTCAGCCTTCAAAATTCCCGAGTCAGAATGCTTTGGATTTTTACGCAATAACGAAATATACAAACTTATTTATGATGTAATGAGTACGTCATTTTCAAAATGTGAAAAATGAAATGACTATGGGTGAACTTAATCATGCACTTACATTACATAACATTGTGGTATTTCTTTGGAAAACGTTTTTCTTTCACTGGTATTGCTATTTCATTGCTTGCTCATGCAGATCTCATAAGCGGCAAATCAAAGGCTCTAACAGAAGTGTTAGACGGTTTGTTCAAACTGCAAATCTACACGAAATTTGACTGTAATATGTTCAAGGAAACGAAGAGAACTTCATCCGTGCAACCGTCCAGGATATCCGCAGTTTTATCCAGGAAGCTAATGAGTTCGAAGGCTGGAAGTACTTCGCCAGTTCGAATGCAAACTGGAAAAATACTTGCTGAAAAGTTTGTTAATTTTTACGTGTAATTAACGAAATGAGAGTTCTAGGTTTAGTTTGTGTATTTGGAATTCATAGTCTTCACAAACCGAATAAAAAGCCGTTGTCACATTCGACACTTAAACGTACAATTAAACTGAACTGCGTTATTTTGAATTTAGTCAATTCTTGTTCATTCGAAATGTTTCATTTTATATCCGCCTCCCCTCTAAATCAAACCTTGCTGATCTCGGAGAGTCTACATATTGTGTCGTACCCTTTTCAGAAACCATCCTGCAAAAGTAAACAATAGACGCACACACTATCGCGAGGGTCTACTATACAAAAAAACGATGGAAACCAGTGTTAAACTAATATGGTGGGATACGGACCACTGTGATCTCCATGAGACAAACACTAAAAACCACAGTAACCGAGTAAGCCAAAGGAAACTGATTTCCTGTAGTCAGGAAGAGAAGCTAACAGAAGGGACGAGCGCATATGTTGGCAATACAGAAGCAATCGGAAGTCCGGATGTAATGTAAAAGTGGCACTGTATGAATATATGGATGTTCACCGAATGGTTGAATTTTCCCTAGGATACAGAGGAAGCGCCTATGTAACCAAGAATGGAATGAAACACGGCTTCAGATTGCAAGAGTGTCTAATTGTTGCTATCCATAACATTTTTGTAAAATAATTTCGTGCTTTATGTAGCGTGCAACTGTTGAAATTTAAAACCTTCTTACTATCATTGAAGGAAAAGTACTTAATTCTACCATGTCGGCAGTTTAAAAACTGATGCTGTAGCATGCCATTGACAGTCTCATGAGTTCTTCAATTCATTGGAAGTATAGTCAGGGTGTGTGGTTGAATTACACTCATGTGCAGTCCGTTACTTTAGTTATCTGAACTACTTATCAGTGAGTTCACCAGACCCTTCTTAGAAATTATGGTGTCTTGCATCAACCGTGTAGACAACAATATTTGATAAGCATTTTGGACTTCTCTCCTTAAACGGACTAATATATTACCTTAACGATTACCACCGCATCGTCATTGGGTCCACAATGGTTTGATATAATCGACTGTTAAGGCAAGTGGGGAACCAAAAATTCACGAGACTTGTGAGGTAGCGGTGGTACCACTATAGCAGAATGGTAGAATTCGAAACATGATCAGCTGTACTCGTAAAGATTTTTAAATCCGCCTACACTAATGGCATGTCATATTATTGAACTGCAGATAGGTTGTCAATCAGAATCATCAGGTTTGAATAGCTTTAAGCATTTACTACTTTAGTTACCTTACTGGGAAGGTCACCCCGATGAATACGTTAGTAGATTCTGTAGTACAGTTGAATCAATCTGTTAACGTGCCCAAATCTGAGGTTTCCAAGCTTCAGGCGTGCATTCGTAACTCATCTGATAGACAGCATGTTGTGTAGGGGCTTGCAGTTCCAGCGGCTGGTCCGCATTTTGCACCACCATACTTCTGAGCTTATGACTATAAAGAAGCGATTCCTTGCCTGAACTATACAGAATGATCAATTATCGCCATCTGAAGTAACAATTACTTAGAAACCACAAATTCAGCTGACTCCGTAGGTGAAGCGCAAAAATCGCAGATAACTGTCTTCTGGACTACGTTATGTTGTTTACCCTAAAAGATCGCGTGATTTCTTTTCAAGTAAACATATTTGCAATCGACCAAGGACGAATAACGATTAGGTTGATGTAGCTGCAACGAATTCTGTCTTAATATGACTTTCTACCGTAGTAGCGGACGTTCACACACGTGCGAAGTGTGTTACGGCTGCAGGCAATATTTTAAGATGCAATGGTCCACTCCAGCTTTCGGAAATGCTGACTCATCGAGCGCATCATCCCACCTACCGGTAATTTTTCTGCTGAACCGGGAAAAAATTGACAGTAAATGCAGTTCCACACAAAATGCATATGGATGACACTGCACGTAGACTACATTTGGTGCTTGCGTTGATTTGCGACGATGCTGTCGCAACTAATTGCCTGCGCCCGGAATAAGTCCAAAATTGCGACCAATCCAATGATCGTGGACGGTTGTAATAGTGAACAGTTGAAGTACCAGTTTGCTTTGGTGTGTACACTAACGAGTCAGTTGCGTTTGTCAGCATTCGCCTTTTGGGAAAACACTTACAAGATTGCAACTAGAAGTTACCTGAGAAACACAAGTTATTACAGTCTGAGTGCGTGGAATCAAAAAAATTTACACGGCTGAAGAAAGACGTGAGTATTGACCAAACTGAATGGTCGCATGGACAAGAGTTCTATACTGAACATCGCTCACAGCTGGCTATAGCTTTTGAACCCACCTAGAACTTACGTTTGACCTACACCTCAAAGAAGCATCAGACCTGAGGTTCTGTCTTGTCAGAGTTCACCAGTAGCAGAAATGGAGTCGAACTCACACCGTAGTGTTTGCGGTATTCAGTGGTAATGAAACTCGAACGCCGATCACAAGATCGCAGATTCAAGCCAGGCTGCCGTAATTTGTTGGGTTTAAACAGCCTGACATCATTTAGCACACACGCATACTTTGTCCCTTCATAGCACACACCTTGCAATATATATGGAAACTTTCCTGCTGACCATTAATCCATACACTTCACAACTGATTTGTCTAACTTATAGCGTTTAACTTTTCACCCATGAACAGGTTGGCCTAACTGTGGGCAACCCGTTTGTTTCAATCGATAGCCCCGCAACCATGACTGGCCAGTTAACTTTAAGTAGTTGAACGATGCTACCGATGAGCGGTAACAGCAGACAATTTCAAACTTGACATGTTTTGTTTGAAACAGGATTACATCTTATTTTCACCGAATACAACAAAATGTTATTACTGAGGCTGGGGGTAGTTGAATTGGCAACGATTCAAACACCTTACAAAATACTGCTCTAGACTTAGTACGCATATTGGTCAGTTTAAAAAAAAATAAGAGTGCACGACTGACTATACCAGTTGTTACTACTAGATTTGCTACTAAAAGTCTGTACTGGGTTGAACTCATGAAACGAAGTCTGCTGTTCCGCCGCCAGATGGCATACTCATGAACGAACGGTAAGTTAACAAATCAACTTGCACAAAACGGTTTGCTTCAAGGCTTTTCGAAACCAGATATATCCCGGGTTCGTGTGGCATACGAAATGGGTATTTCGACGTACACTTGAATACTGTAGTCTGAACACTCTCATTCAGAGTCACCTAATCCCTCGTGGGCAAAAACTCGGTCTGTGACCCAACTTTCGAAAGGAATAAAAGACGTTTTCAGAACAAAACAAAAAGAATGACTTGCTAAAAGCAAAAATGGCATTCAGACAATTGTTGTAAATCAGGCAGTTAGGCACGTGACGAAGCTAATGACCAACTGTTGATTGTTACAAACTTTCTGTCCTAACTTTGTGGTTTTGTTTATCACTTTATAAATCTATGAATCAATTTGATCAACGATGCTATTTTCGGTCTGTTCATTTGACCTTATCTGACTATCTTTCAGATCGCAACGAATGGATCATCCGACCGAGACAAGTACCAGATCCTCTGAACAAAAAGCTTTCGAATCACAGCAAGCAAGTGAGTTCAAATATAAATGACCACAGTGGGGAAATTGTTTACAGTAAATATAAAACTGCGGTCGAGTTGACAGACCGGTTGGTGGTGGCACAATTCATGTGTGAAACCCGCATCCCCGTATCATACTGGCCAACATAGCTGCTGTTTACGTGGAGACTGGTGGTGCGAACGTTTTTCGCAAGCAAACCGCCCATTGTAAAATACGGCCTGGGCAGCGTCAGTTGCTCCTATTGAAGCAACCAGGACGAAAAGTTACGCTATTCAATGTTTTCAGGAACAGCGTAAGCATACCCGGGATATGTAAGAAATGTTCAGTCGTTTGTCTAATTGGTTCGGAACGAAGGCAGAGCACCACGAAAGTGATGTGTATCTAAGTCAAAATATGGCCAGTTCACAGCCGGTGTGAAGTGGATCGATCACAGAAGTAGGTGGGTTGGCTACCCGACCCTAAACGCAATTGCATGAGTCACGATAGTTACTGCACATCACACAGTCGCGCACACACGCGTGATCGTGCATGTGTGCGTACGCTCGGCGAGATCGTACGCACTGGTTTGTCGCATACTTACGTGCACGACAGCGGATAAGCCCCATCGTCCACCCAGTGAATGGGGAAACTTTTGCGTGCGCGCGTGTGTACGAAACCGCTACGGGCCTGCTTTAGGTCAAGCCAGGTAGATTCCCTCACTGGCTTCTTCAGGCTGTGGCAACGATTGTGGGCTGAATGCATAATAAGGTACGTTAGCATTTTTGAAACTCACCTTCCAATGCTCTTAATGTTACCATTTCCCATGCCGTTGCAGTAATTGTGACTTATCCTTCAGATGATTACTAGTTGATATTCATCACACAAGTCTTAATAACTACTCCCTTGGACAAAGACTAGATGCCGTTAATTGTGTTGCATGATTTTGACACTATAGCCAATGCTATTAATGAGTTAATATTTCACGACCTAACCATAACTTTATGCATGTTCCTGTGTAATGGCATCCGTCCCTATGAGTACTCTACTTTGTGATCTCCTGATCCACTTCCATTATGGAGAGGCGAAGCGAGATTTCCGAAGGCAGTCCCCAGTAAAATAGCCATTCTTGGACAATTCTCGTGTAGGAATTCGCCTCAGATGATTTGTATTACGGGGTGATTCTTCCAGTATGATCACGTGTTCGACATTGGAAGCAAATGTTTAACCCAAAATATTGTGAAAACTGTCTTCTTGTGTAAACCCACTCAGACTTGAAAGGAGTGGTCAACAACAGTGAACAAATTCCAGTGTCTGAGATGACACTCTACGCCAAGTTTACGGTAGGCTGGTCATTGAGATCAGCAGTTCATAAATAAACAAAGAAAATTCCAAATTTGTTGGAAAAAGGGGAACTCGCATTCAGTTATACTTTGTTTGTCATATACTTAACTGTTTGACTGGTAGAAGTTGGTTTACTCACCCAAAAGCGTTATGACATTGTCACTGTAATTGTGAAATCATTTTTGCCTTCACGTCCTCGTCAACCAACAATCTTGGCTTCTGATAATTTTAGTAACTAGACAGACTTGATTAAAGACTGAAGTGAATGGCACATCGAATAATCACAATTTATCATTCCAGTCTATATCCAGTAAATCCAAATTAAGATCCTTTACAATGTAAAAGATACCAATAGCATGTAAGCTACCAATTTGAAGCTCACATTTTAACTTTCCCACAAATGAAATTTCATTTACCGAGGTGTTCTGGGTCACATGATCGGTCTGCACGTATGCCGGCCTGTGTAAACAATCCTATGTTTTCTCTGAGATAATTGTAATGCCAGGGGGCGTATCGACTTGTAGACACACCTTCGTATCACTCAGTAAAATGTTAATATATCTTTTGTTACTTGAAATATCACCATCGAATGAGGCGAAGACAAAGTTAGGTTGACTATTATTATAAGTCGACGTCTCTCTAGACCCTCGGAGGAGGATGCTATCATACTTTTTTGTGTCCATATTTTCCACACTTTTGGCAAGCTTGATTTTGAAATTTACAAACTCGGGCAAAATGCCATTCTCCACAATGCGAACGCACGCTCGGTGGCTTTTCTGAGAATTCTGTTAACTGGATGCTTGCTGCTTTGTTGGTAACATACGCATTAACGATTTCGTCGCTACTGCGCCTATCTTCAATCAATCTGATATCGTTTCTGAGACATATTAATCATTGACATTCATCTGTCACAGACTGCAATGTCATGTCTGGGTTTTTCTCAAGCTGCGACAATATACGTATAGGGATATCCGCATCGAATACTGATTTAAGTCCATACACAAAAATTAATGGTTTCAAATTGATCGCTTGAACTTCTCATATTCACGATTGACCACACCAATGAATGTTAAGTATTCCTCCAAGTATTGCTCACTGAGTTACAAACATTTAGACCGAGTATTGAACAATAAAATACTTCCACTGAAAATGCGAGTCAAGCACTGTACAGTGTCTGTGAGTGAGCACTTACGTGAGTTCTTTGGCAGAATATAGTTATAATACTGAGCGTGTTCCATTGGGCCAAGCATGCGTAGAAGTAGTCGGACTCGAGCGCTATAATCTAAGTTTACCGGAAGATTTTTAGGCAACTGGGTTTCAATCCGTTGCGAACTTTGAGAACAAATGTGGTGATTGGCCGCTAACTGCCAATATCGCGCAAATGGAAAACGGTGGTTTGGTTTCATCAAAGGAAATCTGTACAGTTGGTGCCCTTTGGAAAGCTCGTATCCATGGTGAACGTCAGAATGTAATACTGTGAGAATGGGTAGTTTGAAGCATTGGTATTGTAAATTACTGTCGGGTAGTCTTACACAACGCTGATCAAGACTGACATTGTGAAATTGTGTTGCTGCTGTCATAAATTTGGCTTGTGAGCACTCTACCGTCTAGCGTTGTTCATGGACAACCAGGAGAGGAAACTCTTGGAGTTCCCTTTGTTCATACGGGTTAGCATAAAGATGCCATAGCTGGAGGCTTCAGTACAAATTTTCAAAAAGCTGCTATGATATATCGCAGTCGTAGAAGAAGGGTACGAAGTTCAATGTTGAGCTATTCCATTTCGGAGGTCTTGATCAGCAAAATTTTTCAAAAATACCTCAGGCCTTTGAAGTTTAGATGACCGCTATAAATGACGCAGTACAGCAACGGTGATCATACCTACCTTTGTATTGGAAGTGACTGTTTCAGTGGGTTGGATTATTGGAGGTACCAGTAGCTTCTTCACTATACAAACAGAGGAAGTGAGCTCTTAGTTATGTTTCTTTGTCTCATTATGTTTCTTTTTCTGACTTTGAAGTTTTTTTTCAAACGCTTCACCACATCATTCAAAATAGAATCATCTCCTCTGGAATATCCGTGTGTTTCGATTTACTTTCAGTACTGTTCAGATAACAAATGTGTTAAGCGTCCAGGATTCACAGGGTCTGTGCAATGTGTTACTTTTCACAATTGTGGTCACTAACCGCCCTGTCTGAATTGTTTGCCTTCCTCTTCATGACACTGTTATCCATCACCCTTTCTGGTTTTTGATGGTTATGGTCACAGATTCTTTCAACAATTTCCAGCGTACTCATGAGAACCATAACTTTGTTTCTCATTTCAACGCGCAGTACCGCGACATATCGGCTGTAAAAAAAAAAAAGTAAAAGACATACTCCGGGTATTTAGCAAGTTATGAATATTTTCTTCAGTCAGTTTTAGCTTGTTGAGCTTCCTCCTTAGAATTCATGGAGGAAATTACAGGTTTGAGGAGGCTGTAATTGCTCGTGTACTATCAATGAAAATAACATCTACGGCTATTTTCAATATCAGTTGGTGAGCAATAATAAGATTGCGAAGGAAAAAATGGTGGGCAGAAATGTGCTGAAGAAAAGTTCATCAACCATACTGAAGGCATACTCCAACGTTCAGTGATTAATATTGAGCCACCAGAAAGTGAAGAGTCAAGCGTACTTTCAACCCATCGTGGTGATTCGGATAACCAAGCTGTCTGTTGACCAGCCTTGATGTTTTGAATGTGTGCATCAAGTATACGATTGAATCCCCCTACAGCACAATCTTCCCATCCCAACTGGAGCAAAGTCAAGTGTCATCACATATGATGTAGCGAAGAAACAGCTTCTGTGCTGTGTTCGAAATGACTTGAAGGGGGCTCTTCCATTTCTCGGTATACACCTGTAATTTCCGTGCATACGACGAAGCGGCATCACAAGGATCACAAGCAATATCTCCATACTTACTGAATTTAGACGAAATATACTGCCTGAACTGACAACGGCGCGTAAGCAACAGTCCATCAACAGTGGCGTTTGGTCTGGAGTTATAATTCAAATGAAGATGTTCCAACCACGTATTCCGCACTAATCCGACTGCAACTAACTTTTGATTCAGAGACCTAGTTCACCAGGCACTGTAGGTGTCATGGTGGATAATGGACCAGTCTACCAGATACACAGTTGCATGAAAACCTTCTGTTATAGGATCAGCACTCTACCAGGATTTTGTGGATTCATTATTTGATCGAGACACGTTATCAAAGATAAAGTCTGAAAAAGTGTTCCGAATGAATTTGGTTCACTATCATTCATTTCCCCATAAAATGGCGTCTTCAGTTCGATTTACTACAATCCACAATGATTTTTCTTGTGGTATTTTGGACGAACAATCAAAAGAAACGTTCACGATCGAGACAGGAACATCTACGATGCTCAACGGTCTTAGCTTCATTGTTATCACACCAGCACTTATGCACAGTAGTTCATCTTGAGCAAAAGAGGATCATTCGCCGTAATAATCTTTAATGAGCGCTTCTCCTTTTGCAGGTTGATGGTGAGTTGTTTGACGAAAAGCTGGTTCTGAGGCTTGCTGGAGGACTGTCTCCTCTTTGACTACTACTTCCAACTCACTGTTCATTTGCAGGGATACGCTTTTCGTTTTCGGAAAATTCCTCACTTTTGGCGTAGAAAACACTCTTTCCACGCTAGCCTGCCCATCTGTAGGCCCCCTGGACGGAAGTTACCCATGATAAACTTATTACTTGTGATAAAGAATCAGGAGCACGATATAACTCATCTGCTGTATTTTCTTCCAATTTCTCGCCTGACCATTTATGTGAAGACAGATCGATTGTCAATGTGGTCTCATCGAACGTCACTTTGACCTATTCTGAACTCCCGAAAGCTGGTACACCACGGTTGCCGCATTCCATGACCGTCTAGCATGCAGCAGACAGCTCACTGCTTGCCATTTCAGCCATACATTTTCACATTAGTATTGTCACTAGACCGAACAGATCCGAACACTTCATGTGTAACATAAGTGTTTTGTGGAGCTTTGCGTTGTGTACTTTTGTCCTTCTTACACGCTGTTCTCAATAATAACCACTGGTTAATTCATCTCAGATTAATAAGGTGAATAACTGAAACTCGGTACTACAAACCCAAACAATACATATTGAATAGTGATGTCTGTGCGCCTGGTGATCTTTTGCGGTCAACAGACGCAGATAGTATCCATCTGATAGGCACATGTTTCAGTCCACACAACACAGACTGCTTCCAGTAAATCGCCTCCCAGGGGCTCGTTAGACTTTTATTATTCAAAGCCATCGAATGTTCTACTCTATTGTGGCCCTTAGTTTCAGAACACGGTTAACCCATGTCAGTAAACAGTGTAGCTCAGTAGCAAACTTGAATGGCACAGCAATACCAACCAACTTATTGTCAAAGCTGGAAAGGCTTTACAGTAGGTCATAATGCTCACCCTCAAGCTAACACTACACCAAGCCGGGTTTCGTCCATGCCTAAACTTATCAGGTAGAGATAGACTGAATGGGGAGCGAACCGGCAAACCATTCTGTTACGAGGTCAAGCCGTTATCTGATTAGTCACTAGTCCTATGAGCAGCGCTGGCCACGAGTTATAACATTCGGAGGATACACTGCTTGTTCGCACCTCCCTATTGTGGGTCGATGTGGGTTAACCGGAAGGCTGCCTAAAAAGTCCGTGTTCTCATCTCATCAAGACATTCAGCTGGAGAAATTCAGTTGACAGAATGCATTTAAGGTATCATACTGGCTCGTGTGTCTTGAACTGATAAAATGGTTGCAGAACCGGCAGCTGTAAGTGTGCGCTTGTGCAGGTGGGTGGGAAGTAGTCTGTATCGCATGTGTGACACGTGACTACGAATAAGAGGGTGAGACGGTCATTACGGACTGTATTTAGTCCCAGCTGTGAACAAGTTAGCCATCACTTTTTAACGGTTTGATGTTTTTGTATTTTTGACCAAAATGACCAAAATTTTTAGGGAAGAATTGTAACTTTTGTGAACGATTGTACCGTTCTTCGTTCAGTTTTTCGACTCTCTTTATAGGTGACAATCTCACAACGTAAAACACTAAAAATGCAGTCATCGGCAACTTAGGCAAGAATACTGTTAGTCCTAAAGTGTCATCTGTGTAAGTATCGGTCGTTTGTTTAATCCGCATTTAGTGGAAATTTACATTCACTTTGGCTCTACATACTGCAATCTGTGAGATATTCAACACTTTTACAACTTCATATATCCCTATGCAAACTGAAGGCAGTTTTCCATCTCCGTTTACCAATCCACATAATGTTCGCCTCTAACGGACTGCTGAAAAGAATATTTGTTTAATTCATAATTATCGCGATCACGTGTGACTGACCACGGGGCATCGCGTTTCGCACGTTACTCTGTGTTCAGTATTGCGCGTTAGTTGTTCACTGATACACCTTTACGGAAAATACTTTGTGTCCGAAATGGCTGTCAACAAGAGAGAGAAGTGAGCAACGTCGATAGTGACTATTGACGAGCTTAATAAGTGTTTTATGTGTATGCAGAAGGATACTGCGCACTAGACATGGTTAACACGTATATCTGGTTGGTGAGTAGTTTATCTCGCTCGTCCAATTACCAAAGTAATTTGATTACTGCATCCCCTTTAATCCTTCAGGGATTATTCAACCAGTAATATAGGGGGCATAGCTCTACACTGCGGTTCCTATAAACACCTCTCCCACTACTGTGTTTTCAGTCACCAGAGCAGGCTGATATAATAGACTGGTTCACAACTTCATCGAGAATCAAAGTCGTTCATTAGTCATAGAAATAAGGTATGCTCTGTACTGTAAACATTTCACTTTTGCGTCACAAACTAAAGTTAGAATCTGCTGCCAACTTGTGGGTGACTGTAGCACTGTGCCTTTTTCTGATACCCACCATGAGTTCCTCCCGTCGTTGATTTTGCAAGTGCTGCAGTGGTGACTTTCAATATGAGGTGCCCTTGTTTCTTTCCTGTTCACAGTGGACTTCGTGAACCATGTCCGTTCAGAAGTGTTATCGTTTTGATCCAGAGTCATTTTGTTGTAAGGCTAGTTTACTTCAGTGTACTCACGTGTACAACTGTTTGCCGGATGCGGAAGATATTTATGTGTAGAATTACACTAATTTCAATGTTTACTGAAGCTTTTTTGACTGAGGTATACCCAGTAGTTAGGAGATATTTTGTTCTAATTCTACTATCTCGGGGTACATGACAGTGTTGCTTTATTGTTTCTCTGTAGGCTTTCGGTTTTGACGACACATGGTACGTTTGAACAAGTGTTATTTGTCTTGTCTTCTAAGTACCAATAGGCTTAAGTAAATATTCGTGAATTGGGACAGTGTGCGAACGTTACCTGTGGCATGTCAAATAAGTTGGTTTTTTGTTAGATATCGACATGACGTCAGTTAGTGTCGACAGTTGACGTATGCTGTATTTTTCAACTTGCGTGCAGGTCTTTCTATAATCAACACGGTGATGAATACTACGCATACGAACGTTTTCTCCTCTTAGTAGTTAGTTATTTTCGATACAGGAATAATCAAGAGGCTATGGATTTAATCTGTTTGAGTCGGATGTAAAACGAAAATGTGAACCCATGCATTTGGTCTGTATGCCAGAGTGACTTTAGCTTCAAAGAGCTTCACTGTAGTGTTTGTTAGTAAACTTCATATGGTGACCCAGTTGGTATACCTGTTTTCCGTGGTAGTCTTGAGGTTGGGTAAGTTTTCATGCACACTGCTACCAGTTAGACCAACCTGTGGTCTTTGGCAGAAAATGGTTGGGGTTATCCATTAGTAGTTGTAAGTGTGTAGCAGTAATTACATGTTGTAAGGGGTTGACGAACAAACAGGAATCATAAACTTTTCACAAGACATCAGTAATGTGTTGTGACTAAGAAAAAACCAGCAGAAAGGGAGTTGGGAGTTGGCACAGAATTTGATCCAACTGATTTTGAGGATGAGAAAGTAAAAATGTCAAGTTGTGCAGACTTAAAAGCCACTCCAAAATATTTTACTGAGTTACCATTAGCTGAAAGACTTCAAGCCATTCTACAGATTTGTTAATCAATCTTCTGAGGTTGTATTGTGATCCTTACTGCAAAAATGGCAAAGCGTAACATAAACATTAGTAAATCCACATAACTAGGTGGTCATGTTCAACCGTTAGGTGATTGGGGTGCTTTTCTGTACTTTTCTGGGTAATTTTTTTTACCCCGTCCTTAATTATTCGGAAGACATCATTACCGCAACTACAAAAATAATTCTGTTGTATGTCCATAGGATTATGCCTTGTCACCCGGTCGGTGGTGCAACGAAGAAACCTATAAGTGTTCATCGTCTGACTATTTCCGTTTGACCTTCCAGACACGGCTGTACCTGGAACGACCGAAATCCTAGTAGTGTGTCAACCTGGTAATTGCATATATCAAGAAATAGACATATGAGCACAACAGATGATCTTTTGTCTATAAAGTAAGCATGGAAATGAAAAGAGTCGCTACCTGAAGAATTCCACTGTTGTCTCGAGCCATTGTTTCATTTTATTAACTTGACTTATTCTAGTGGGATTTGAATAATCAACGATATTAGTTGCTAGATCAATATAAGATACCACTGTCATCTTGCGAGGGTATAATTATTTTTAAAACAGACAGTTACGGGTGCTTTCTCTTAAAACTCATAACACTGGATTTCCTTTAATCGTAAGTAGAGACGCACTCATTTGAACGAAGTATTGCGTAATCGACAGCACAGCAACTCGACGAGTTGCTACAACCACCTTTGAGCACAAAACGCCGGTTAGTGAGTTCGGATCAATATAGTCTCGCTAATAGTAAAATTCAAATCTGCCTGCGAAAAAATGTGTGGGTCAACTTGGTGATTTGTCATGATGAGTCATGCAAACGTGATGTAAGAATGTTGCGCTACTACTTGCTTTGACCATTAAAGGAAGTGATTTGGGCCTCGTTGAGATATTCGTCAATTTGTTCTGCTCTTACAAACGTCACTACAACTGCGTGTGAACCGGTATACAATATGGGAGACAGGAGTTAGGCGAATTGTGCACACGATTATATAAAACTGATTCCCTGGTAGTTTGAACCGAGTGTAATTGTACGATCGCATATGTACGAGATGAGGTAAATTTCACTTTGTACAAAAATCACGCGCCAGATGACCTCCTTTCATTTGGAAAGGTAGATAGATATCTTTCTTTTGAGTCGTTTGAGCTGACCCGTTTCACTTATGAGCTTCTGTGAATTTTTCGAGATAACTATTTCCTAGTTACGTTTTCTCTAATATCTACAACTTGTCAGTCATTCCTAAGTTTGTGAACCAAGATAGCCACCAAGTCAAGTATTTTTGCTATCAGGGCAAAATGGACAAACAAACGGTACTGCTCGCTCAATTTTTCTTTATGATAAATAGAAAGTCGTAACGTACCATCCTTAAGCGCACCGATAAGTGTACCTATTCTAGTTTAGTATGTAAGTCCAGTGATCTCCTTGTAATTTTATGTGCTAGACGAAACTTACTGGAAACAGCGGTTTACAGCCTTGAGTTTTTATGACCGCTGTGGGTATAGTGACAAGACTTGTAAAAAAGCTAAATTGCTGTCGGATTCAGTTTCATGAGACAAGGACAAAATCGGGCAAATACCGTTGAGAACGTAAGAAAATTGGAATGAAAACTATCCGTTGAAATCGAAATATCATCAATATCGGTTGGTACGATACGGTTTTGACAGTCTTGACAATCTGGAATTTTCCGTCTAAGCATTTGTAAAAAGCTATCGGCTAACGTTGAACCTAACAGACCACTCATGACCGCGTCGTCTACCTGTATTTAAACAAATCCTTGGAACATTTTTGACACCCTGGAGGGATTCGATGGAAATATCTGTGTAAAAATTGTGCCCAGTGGTAAAACCATATGAGGGTTCAACAGTTGTAAGAAAGAAATCGGACTCAATTGAGTGCATAACTTGTGAACTCACCAAAACCCGTTCTACTGTCTGCTGCCTTGAAGAACTCCCCTGAACAGTAGGATTAACATTTTGCGGATGGGATGTAATATGTCTACTCTGGTCAACCAACAGCTTAATAATAAACTGAAATATTCACCCATAAATGTGGTCGCAGAGATTTTGCAATCTCGTTACAGCCCTCATTCTCGATGTTTCCGTGCCTAATGGCCTCATGCATACGCACTAAATCCGTGCAACAATGGTAAATAAGGTTATCTTGTAACTTGCAATCTAACGGTATGTTGTTCATTGACAGCCGATTATCCAAAATTGTGCTCCTGACAATAAATGAGTTTTAATCTAGTTTTACTAGTAACAAGTGTCGTATTTATTTCCAGTCTTTCATAGTTTCCTAATCTTTTTACTTTAGACGGCCATGTTAGTAAATGAGTGCTAAGAAAGTTACACTAGAAATATTTACTAACCAATCAGTTTTATCAACGAATTTTGGCGACAGGTCCTTCAGCCAATCATACTTATATTCAAGTTAAACTTGCGTATCAAACATAGTAGCATTGTTGACGGTATTTTAGTCTCAAGGTGGGTGCAAGGACATTGAGCTCCATCTGTGTGAATCGAGCTGACGAAAGATTACGATTATGCTTAAACCAGTCACCTTGACCCTGAAATGGAAATTTGTGGAGAGTGAAGGGTTTTAGTTTTGGTGTTACACAGGGTTTCTCAAAAACCCGAAGTCCTTTGGTCTTTAGTGAAGCTGTGTTCAGCAGAGCTTATCAGCTGGAGAAAAAGTAGCAAAAGTGCGCAATATTCAGTATGACCATTTGCACGTCGGCCCACTGTTTACTTGATGTATATGGTTCGTCTGCTTTATGTTTTGGGTTAAAGAAAGTGAATAGAAGCGTAACATATTGAGACTAGTTTGTTCGTACTGGTCTGGTGAAGCTGTGAGTGCGCTGAAACTTTTTGTTGGTTCTCTCAGCATTCGTTCGAAAATACCCATCGAAGGCATGAGAATGACAAAATGTCAGACAAGACTTGTCTTCTGTGCTTGATTACCAGATTAATTACGACACAATAAATATGAAAACAATGACCAGGGAGAGACAGGAAAACGGCGGTAGATGTTATGGTCGGCGTGTAACTACGTAACTGATAACAAACACAAATCATTGACTTGTTGAGCGATATTTGAATAGTGATGAGTAGTAGGGGATGTTTACTCTCATGTTGATTGAACATCACCCACAATTGATAGCAGATGTCACATTCTCATAGATTTTCCAGTCGGCCCCTTTCGAACAGCAGAAGCGCTAGCCTCGAGTTTCCCTCTCACTAGAGCTCGTCAGTAGTGCATATGCTCGCCACTGCCGGGACTAGAACCAAGGCCATCAATAATCAAATATCGCTCAACAAGTCGACGATTTCTGTGATTTCAACTTGGAGAGAAGTAGTCGAGGGGTCATCGATTGGAGTTAACAGATAGTAACTGTGTCTTCTCTTGAGGCGACCGGGCAACCTGATCATTACTCACAAGCGGAAGTGGTTGAGAGTTTATATATGATAATTCGGTCGTGCCTAACGTGAGGTCAATGGCGCAGTGGTAAACACGGTTGCCTCATGAAAAAGGTGGCCGTGGTTCTACTCCTGGCAGTGGCGAGGATATGCACTACTGACGAGCTCTAATGAGAGCGAAACTCGAGTCTAGTGCTTCTGCTGTTCGAGAGGGCCGACTGGAAAGTCTATGGGGATTTGACAGCTGCGATCAATTGTGGGTGATGTCCAATCGATATGATAACAAACATCCTAGTTAATGTTTTCCTATTTATTGTGTTCTAACTGTCCTGAGGATCAAACGGAGTTAAGGCCATTTGACATAACTATACTGTTTTGTATCATCAGATGTTTGAACATACCTTGTGTAGATTTGGCGCATCAGTTTACGTGCTGATTGGGATACAGAAAGGTTGTTTTAAAATTCATCATTGGTCTTATTCAATCTACGCTTGTTTAAGCCTGAATATATTGGTGCTTATTCGCTCGCAGAGCAGCTAGGCATGTTGACCGGGGCGGTTGATAATCATATTAGGCTATGCTTTAACGACAAACCGATTACACTAGTATTCGGATACTTTTTCTATACGTAAACACATTGTTCGCAATATACCAGTTTTAGTTTTGCATTGTTATTTCAAATAAAATGTTCAAGGATGAACAATACGTGATTTGGATAATTACTAATAATCCTTAGCTTATTATAGTATAACATTCGGACAATGCTTACGTTATGGTCTCACATAATGCACGCCACCACAGGTGAATGGACTTCGACTTGGGAACTTACAGTTGGTCGTGTGGCAGTAACTTTGTACCATTTCCATAGTTAATCATTATATTTTCGTCATTTTTTCATAGCCTCCCGCTCTGTGGTACCGCAACTGTGTTATTCAGCAACAGCTTCAGGTTTGCCGCGCCCCAGTTGGACGAGCAACTTCAACCCTCAAGGCAACAACAGCGTTCTGGGTGCACCACCATTGTGCCGTCGAGCGAGTTCACTGAGTTATAGATCTTCCTGCGCATCGCCCCATTCGGGAAACGCATCTTCGGGCTGTTCCACTCCAACAGGCGCCGAGTCCGACAGTCCCAGATTTCCGATTATTAACAGTCCCCATACGTCGCAAGCAGTGAGACCCATAGGTACTTGGCGCAATCTCCGTTCCGTGACTCCACTAACTATCACAAAACAATACAGTAAAATAGATTCAATATCACAACCAGGGATTCACACAAATTCCGCCCACAATGATGAAAATTGCCATATACTACAGCAACCAGGCGGATCGAACTGGCCAGTATTAGTGCCGGAAGCTAACCTGAAACAGTGTCAGCTGCCATCAACTATGCAACCACGAAATATTGCCTCGTTCTCTCAACAAACTGCCATCAACTCCCAACAAAGCTGTAACGGTGCAGGGTCAGTAAAATACATAGAGCCTATGCAGACGGGTGTGAGGGCTACTTTTTCAGGAAACGCACACAACCAAACGCCCAAAGTCAAACCTGCTAGCCGCAGGAAATTCAAATCAACGGAGAAAGGTGAGGTGGACCAGGAGCCCACAAAGAAACTGGTTGCAAAAACGAAAACAGTAGAAGTTTCCTTAGATGCAGCCGTACCTTTACCTATGTCTACTCTTTCTAGGCCATTATACTCTAAACGTAATGTTAAAGATGGTAAAACGTCTAGCGGACTAGTGGACAAATACAGCAGCCAAATGATCCATTCATCCTTCCCGCACTCATCTAATCCGTACAACATACCGATCAGTTCAGGATCAGTTAAGTCTCGTCCATCAGTTCAGGACATGCGCCGTCCACTTGTTATAAGCGGTCGAGCCAGTGAACCTAGGTCGTTCCCACAACGCACTGACATTGCAACTTCACTTGCAGGTACACACTCGGTAGCTGTGGTCCAAATGTCTTCTAATCACGCCCCTACATACGTGTCCGCATCTCCAGAAGTACCCATAAGCATGTACGTTGGAGGTACAGCATCCAAACTGGCGTGCCAAATGCCGAACGCTCAAAAAAACCATGCGATCTTACTCAGTGATGGCAACACGAACGTTGTAGAGTCTGCTACACACTTCTCGTATTATCCGATGGGGTCGATGAATTTACAAATGCCGCAACACAATATAGAGGTTTCTAATTATGCCGATTCTCCGTCTAGACATATTACAACAAGCGCGCAAGTGTCGGCCGCGCAAACCAGCCCGCACACGTTCCGCCTACCGCACAAAGGCTCCAGTTTGGATGAAATCAGTGCCATGGCGCACAATCCAGCCTTGACGGCATCGTGTAAGCTAACGGGTAGCAAACAACATAGCTTCCTACCTACGTCGAACTCCGCTACGTCGAATCTTTCTGCAGCAGATGAGAAACAGTTTTGTGACAGTGGAATATCTTCATCATCCTATTCCAAAGATAGCGCATGCACTTCTCCATCGGATCAGCCCAAACAGAATGATCACCTGGTGGTATCGACAGTATCTCAAAGGACTTCGAATGTTCCGTCATCGTCGCAGCGATGTTGCAGCCGAGCCATCCCGAATGTGCAATACGACGTCCCAGATTCCCCTTTACAATCGGGTTATAAGATGATATCAAAGTATTCCGAAAACACTGTCAGAGCAAAATCTACGGAACCCTTCATTCTACTGAGTGACCGGCTACAGGTTATCGACAACGATTCAAAAATTCAGCAACCATCGGCGCTTTCACAGTCGCCGACGTCAACCACCTCGAATTTGTCAAACTCGGTTGATCCTAAAATGTTATCACGTCAGAAGGCGCGTGAACTTTACTCATTGGTTAAAACCAGAGATGAAATCCGTCTAGCCAATCAGGAAGTTAACCGTTCTCAACCTATCTTGTCAAAGGCTAGCTCAGTTCCCTTAGAACCACGCCCAGCCCAGTCTCAGAATTGGTCAACCAGACCACAAACTTTGATAAAAACTTATCCAACGAACCCCATAACATCCTGTGTTAGTCCATGTGGCTCAAATTCTCAAGTCGAAGAAGCAAAATACGCCGCCAATCCGGATGCTTCGGATTGCCTTATGTCATCCCACGGGAACTGTTACCAACGGAAGGAGACCAGATCACTTAACGATGACATTACTTACACAAACATAACTTACCCTCATCCCAAGGCGCTTTGCGATCCGGGTCGATCACGCCTCGCCTCTGCTGGTCAGTTTTACGAACCCTCAAAAGAACGTTGTGGAGCACCTTCAGCTACGTCAAAAAATTTCAATGATCATGGAGAGATGGCAACCCAGTCACGGCGAGTGTGCGCCACATCGGCATGCGGGTAGGTGGGAGATCTAGTTTTTGACGTGACCCCCATTTCACTCATAGCAAGTGTGCTCAGTACAATACCCCAAATAAAATTTCAGTTTGTGAGAGGATGGATTGTCGGTGTTCAGCTAGTCGTTTTGACACTCTTACACAAGCACTGAGAAGCTCAGCATACTATTTATCAGTTCCATTTACAGCCGTAATGTTGATGAATTCCAGCCTTCATTACTTGAGAGGTCTTGCTAGGAAGTTAGTGGATGATCGGGTTTGAATATGAGATTTCTGACTTAGTCGGTAATACACGCGCCGCGGAAGAACATGTGGTTCCTACAATTCGTTGGAATCCGAGCTTCGCCCGGGTTACTACCGATTGAGTCCATTCCAACCTATTTGCAGCAAATAACAAAAGGCACTCCTTTGAGATGGTGGAAACCACTAGTCAGTGAAACGTACTTTTAATTGTTTAATTTAAAGGAAATATACTCGGTCTATATGCTCGGTTCGTTGTTTCAGTTCCATACATTTTCAGTCTTATATTTAGGGCTTAATTTGATTAACATCTTTTACGACACAGCACGTAGATCCTCATGGGGCAGACTGGGGCGTATGCGAACTGGTCGCTGTTGGCCGATCAAGCCCTAAACAGAAACATTCAGATCAACCGGATTTCGAACCCACAACCTCAGTAACGTCTGCCCCATCTAAAGAATCTTATGGTATTCTCTATGATTGTGCCCATACTTCTGTCTTTGGTAGATTAAACCCGTGCAGCACAACCATATTATATACGACATCGAATGTTTAGATGTTTGGCATCATATAGTTATCAAATAAGGAATAATTAATTTCCACCAATTCAACTCATGAGGGATATCTGATTATGACAACCTTTATCGAAATCATACTACGCATTATTGATTAGGCTGATCTAGTTCAAACAATAAGAAAGATACTAAGAGCGGAAACCACCAATATTTATCTGTTCAACCATTCGTCTGAAAAACACAAAAGACAAGTAGTGGAACAAGTGTCTGAGTGCGAACGGTATAACGTTTTATCTTCAATCAGCTTTTACAAATTGATCACCAGAGGATGCGGAAATTGATTTTATTTTATTGTGGATAATTTTTGAACAGATTGCTATTCCGAAGCATAGTGGTTGGTTCACTCCCTACAAGCAAGTAAATGTAAAGCATCTGAATTCACGTCTACTTCAATAGCAGTAGGACAAGTGAACTTTGTTGATTCTACAAAAATAGTAGGAAAGTGGTTATTTTCCGATTAATGATTAAATATGTCTTATAATTGCCAGTTGACTGGAAGTTTAACCGTTCTTATTTTTGTGTCCATTTAAAAATCCGTAACTCCTGAGTGATTCCAGAATTACTTGTTAGATTTTTGGCCTGCCTTTGGAAAAAACGAGCCGGGACTTTTGTGAGCTTAACAACACACATAGATAACGGGTCACAGGAACGGTTGCATCGGTTTGAAATGGTTTCCATGGTAATGTCTCATGCTAATTCTATTTTTCGTACTTGAACAGATAAATTACGTTCTCTTCCACATTAGCTTTGTCCTAGTTTAGGTAACTGTATCGGTTCTATCACTCTAGCGTCGGCCACTTTAACTATACGACAAAGATTGATTGATTTACCAATCCTAGATGACGAACGTACCTCAAGTTATGCGATGTTGGTTGCCGAGTTCATGAGGACTTGTGTGTTAGTTTGAGGAGGTGCGACAGATTGGAATTTCAGGAGGAGTTTAGTTTAGAAGACCACTGAGAACTTAACTGATGTCATTTTATTTGCACGATTGCCACAATAAGTAGATAGCTACAAAACTAAATCGATAATCGATCACGTTTCCTTTTGTGGCACACATTTTTTAGTCAGCGAGATGTAAATGGGAAGCCACCCACTTCACAAGGTGGCAAACAGAAGGGTGAGGTCACACCAAGATTTCGAAGAGATCTGGAGGAATCAATCGATCAGTTTCTTAGTGAAACCAAAGTAGCAGATCAGAATTTTCCAGATCCATCTGCCAGCCACAAAGACAGAGCAAGACACGGTTCGTCATTGTTTTCAAAATCGATCACTCCGGCCAGTTCTGCATCTTTCCAGCCGGATCATTTTGATCATTTGACCGGAAATCCATTAGATCCAGATCATTTTCTATCTTCTTTGTCCAAACTTACTTTGGATTCGAATAACAAGAATAACTTTTGGGATGAAAATTACTATCTCTCCGATGTGGAAAGCGAATATGCAGCACTGGAACTTTTACTACCCTTCAGAAATTCGACGGAACAGTCTGCATATGCGGGGGATGGAGATGATGGGTTCCTGCCCACACGAAAGGATGCAGAGAAATCCAAAGAACTGGGTTATTTCTCAGACACCGAAACCCTATTTCAGGTTCAAAAAGTTCCAAGACCTTCTACAGCGATGGGCTCATTTGCTGATCGATATCATCATATGAACGATCTTTTTGCCCCCTCAGGTAACTGCGGAAAATTACCTGTTGCTTCAGTTGCACCGATGATGGCCACCTCAAGACAACTTCAGATACCAGATACATCTATTTTATCATCTGCCGTGTGCACATCAAATGAAGTCTGTTTCCAAGAGTCTGGTGGGCAGACAATTCAAAGTGCTATTAAAACGGACACTACGGCTTGGGACTCACACATCCTTTTGGACCCAGATGCATCGTATGGTCTGGAAGTACTAAAATGGCCGCGTTTGAAAAGTGCTCAGAGTGTGGCTCATTCACTATCTGCTGATCAATCCATGGGCCTAAGCGGAGGAAGTATATTGACGGTTGGTAGTTCGGAAGTATTATTAAACAAACCCAATGTGTTGGAAAACGTCAAGCTTCCGTATCCTAAAGTCCCCCTAATTAATACGCAGAGTTCAGGAATTTGTTCACCAATTCAATCAGTGCGACCCAGTGTATCAAACTATGCGATTCATGAAAAATCTGCTGGTTTACTTGAATCAGTAGGTGTCACAGATCAATCATTGATGAATTCAACTCCGTGGACAGGCGAAGGTGATTTGACAACTTCAGGTAAATCAATGCTCTTTCCAAATAGCCGGAAGTTATTTACAGTTATTTACATTAAAGAACATGTAAAACGAGATGGACGACATCTTAAATCAGAGGCCACCTTCATTATCGTTAATAATTATTACGGTGGTATTTTTTGCTTCGTTTGCTGGGAGTTTAAATGCACAGTTTCACTTTTACTGGCCTGAGTGTTTGAGGGCGCCAGTATTAAATAGTCCAACCAAACAGATGAACGTGACTTCGTCAGTATCACACGTCTGTTTACAGTCGTGTAACTTGTTCTGGACTAAAAGAATGATCGGGACATAGATCAGTGTCAGGCATGGCGAGCAGTTAAAGAACGCAGTAGTAAGTTCATTTCGGCAATTCATTATTTTCCTGCTGATAGAACTTACTGATCTTTACTGACAAAATCGGTAATGAGTCAACTTCTACGGTCATAATGAACAGTCACAACCAGTAACTTCTGATTAGTTATGAAGCATCTATATATAACCAATGCCGTTTGTGCTCAGAACCAACTCTCCGTCATATTCATCCTTACCAGAAAAGATTGACATGTACTGAATTGCTAACTGTGTAGGCGTTTGGGTTCCAAAGATGTTCCTACTCCAGCCTTGTCAACTACATTTAACACTCATGAGTTTGATGCCAAGGATTTCCCCCAAACTGGTTGAAACTTAAGGCAACAGGCCAGGTCAACCCAACCATTTATAAAACCAGAGGGACGAAAACGCCACTGGATTTTCGAGAAGCAAAACGCGGTTGACCTCAATCTTTGTAAACTGAATACACCAAAATTGCTAGTAGGTATAATCGTAAATAGAATTCGTGTTCAAGAATTTTTTCTTACTTAAGAACTATTATTATCTTCAGTCATAACTGCATAACTCACAAAAATGTAACAAATGAACTTATATCTTACTTTGATATATTATTAAAACCACAATCGGACTTTTATTTGGTGAGGTGGCATAAGTAACATGCTTGACGGTCGAAATTCGCTGGAAGTATGAGATCGATCTCATGGTAGTTTTTAGTCATCAGGTATGCGTATAAAATTACAATGCTACCTAGTGCCTCATGTAGATTGAGTTTCTGCACTGTTCCAGTAATTGCTCGTAATACTGGTTCACTAACTCCTTTCAGTCAGAAATAGACGGTACAGCTAACTCACAAATAAGTTATCTACAATTGTGATTTCATTGGAATACAGTGACACCTTGAAATTTATTCTGGTGTCCTTATTTGATTGGGGTATACGCTAGCAACGAATCAGTTTGTGATGACACTGTTTGTGGACATTTCTTCATGAAATTTTTAACGGTATTAGCTTCAGTGGGGAGCCAATTGTACAAGGATAATGAAAAGCCAAACTGCATGTCTAGTGTGTACAGAAAAAGGTGACGAGCATCAGACTTTGTTCACTTTTTATGTCTAGCAGATTTACGTTGAATTCGTACCCATACAGAGAAAGCTATTACCTCTGGATTTCTGAACTCCGAATAAGCCCAGCACATCCGATAACAAAAATCAATGATTATAGAATGAAGTAGCCCCTGATATCTTGGCTGCTATCCAAATTTATGTTTCTATGACTCCATATAATTTAACGTTATCTTCTAATCGCTACTGGGGAGAAGCCATCAAAATGTTTGCATTTCAAAATCTGTTCCAAGAAACGTTTTCTAAACTACGTTAAAGGAACTGAGTGTTGATTGTACAAATATATATATATATTTATATATGAGACGCAGTGGTCACATACAATGACAAGTGTGTTAGAATATGATAAAAATAGTAAAGTTTGGGAAAAAGAAGGAAGGCAGATGCAAAGAGATAAATGAGAAAAGAATACAGCGATGTACACTGAGATTGGTAACACCAGCGCCATTGTCCTGTTCTTCGCTATATCAGACAGCGTCCTGAACCGAAGGTGTTCATTTTATTTCGCATTCCAGCCAAGAAGCCGGAAGCTCCCTACTGAAACCAGATTCAACATGCATATATTTGTATCCCGAATTCAAGCCATGCGCTGACCACCGGTCTGCCGCTTTCAGTCTAGCCTACCACTCGCAAACAAGGCACGATGTGGCAGATGGTGATTTGAGATATGTAAAATGTGGCCGCGTCAGCGAAGTCTGTAATACGAGATAAATATGCTCAGTGGCTGACAGAGTTTATCCGTTCCGAAGACACGTCGGTGAACTGCATCCCTGTTAACACGGTGTTCCTACCACACGCCGCTGATGCATCGGAGACACTGATGGTCGAAAACAAATATTTTGTGGACATCCTCTGGGCGAACTGACCAAACTTCGCAGCCGTACAGTGGGATTGTCCTTCCAGTGGTACTATGCACTCGACCCGTTATAGAAAGCTTAAGGTCCTACTGACACAAACGGTGGCGTAAATTAGCAAACGCCATCGTAGCCTTTGCTATGCGATTTACGATCTTGTCAGACATTCCACCAGTGCCGATACAATCTCCAGGGTCACAGATTGCAGTTCTCTCAACCAAACTGAAGGCTCGTCCGACGTCCAGGAAGATAGCAACTGTTGGCTTTTTATGTGGTCGGCGGAGTTCAAGCATCTGGCGATGTGCAAAGATGTGATCTGTACAGCCACGGTCAGGGCGAAAACCAACTTGCGCCCCACGAATGGGCTTCTGGCGTGTTTCGCTTAGTCTGCGAAGTGGAAGGGATACCAGCAACTTTGATGCAATAAGAATGAGGATGATCCCTAAGGGATTTGCACACGAAGTGCGTGAGCCCTTTTTGAAAATGGGAAGGATGTTAGTTAAACCCGTCATTTGGAACTGCACTGGTTCGGTTTCTGAAGCAGAGCTTTCAGCTCTTTAAATAAGACGAAACCTTCATCTACGAAAAGAGCAGAAAGGAGTTCGTCTGAGCCAGGTGTCCTGTGATGTCTCAGAGACGTGATCTCGAGAAAGGCTTCTGTTTCTGACGGCAGAGAAATGTCAACAGACCAGTGAACACAGGAGCAGCCTGTAGGCTTAGTCAGTGGCGCGGTTGGCCAATTGAATTGCTGTTGGAAGTGTTTCGTCCATCATCTTAGACTTAATTACAGGTTTTAAATAAGCTTACCACTGGCGTCGCAGATTGCCTCAGTCACACCTGCTATCCGCTGCTCACTTGAGATGGAGAGACTTTCGAGGGTTCCGGGTTGCAGCGACTTGCTCCATCTCGAGGAGGCACGCCAGGCCCCGTGGTCCTTTCGTAGTCGCTACCGGAGTTCATAGCGAGTAGCCTCGCGAGCTGAATTGTACTCACTGCTGGATGGAGTATTCCGACGGATGTCAAGAAGCTTTAGTGATCATATATGGACTCAACGGTTGGCAGCTGAACAAGCAGTAGTATCACACGAGGTAGTGCCTCATTTATGCACTGTGTGCCGTATATGTGCCCAATGTGCCTCAAGGTCGTATGGTGAGTGGGGGCCTAGACTAGGGGCAGGCGCAAACTGGTAAGCGTAGAACCTTTTTGTACCTGCTAGTTTAGATACGTCAGTTTGTAGTGGCCTCCGCCAAAGCGTAGTGGGGACTTGGCACATACAAGGGCATGATCAGAATCTGCGCAGATGCTACAGATTGACTTTCACTTTTAGAAACAGCCACACCACTGATAGCTTACGGCTGTGATCAATCTGGGTTCACGATTGACTCGGCGGTGGAAGTCGTCAGGTGGCGAATTGGCGCCTAGAACGTCGAAAACTGGTATTTGCCAGAAACAGACCGGTATCAACATAGAGCTGCACCAAAAGTTCACTGTTGTCTGTTTGACGAGTACCGTAAATGTGGACCACCTGAGTCACGCTGGTCGGCGCTTAGCCTGTGTACTTGAGCGTTCATGTCTTCTGTTCGTACTACGGTATCCATGCGCCGCACTGCACGCAGAAGGCTGTTGAGCTGGTGATAAGAATAATCTTTGTCTGTGTCGGGATTACAGCCTATGGGAACATATTTCGTAACAACAAACAGATTGCGTTTGTGATGAGCTCTTCTCGGTGCTCTAATCGTAGTAGTGAGCTAAAATCTGAAAGCCGTGTTTCAACAAGATAATAGATATTGATCGCGAGGGGCTCCAAAATACATAGGAAAGCTGCCTTCTGACTTAGTTTTATATATTCGAACAATGACTTGTATGGTGATCGCGGGGTAAGTAGAAGTTTGTGTCCTCCAGGCAACACCCTTAGTATTTACACAGTATCATTCTGGCTATGGCTTATGTCACGAGCACCAAATGAGGCAAGTCCCCGGTGTGTCTGAAAACAAGGTTGGGGGTCACCAAGTTAAGAGTTAGTTAAAAAGATAAGGTAAAATTAAGCAAATTGGTTTGGTGCTGTACAGTGTGTTACGGCAGCTAAACTGACCGTTGAAACCTTGTCCGAATGGTCACTGTAGGATGATGAGATAAAATTCGTAACTAATGTACGTTTATAAGTTCATGGTTGTGAAGGCAGAACACTCTTCGGTTGCCCACGCCGAAGAAGAGTGCTGGCCTGGGTAGGGCACTCAAGACCTTTGGTTCGAAAGAAGCCGGATTTACAGGGCAGCGTTGCAAAGGACGGACTTCACAGTCCATTGGGAGTCGGTAACCAGTAGTGGTTCGGTTCATACGTCCTACGGATGAAGCCCACCCACCGAGAATGCCTAATATAAATTATAGGAGGTTGCAACCGAAGCGGCGCAACAGCCCAAGGATTCACCAACGAAAGCGGACCTGATGTACTAGATCTGTCCAGCCGGAAAGTTTAAGACCGACGTAGTGGTCATGACGCTTGATTTTTATCGTCTGACCGACAACCAGATTAGCTCATATGCCCTTCGAACGGTGTTCAGCCATTCAAGGTACCCGGCACGCCTTACCTACCCGTTGGAACCGGTGATCATCGAGAAGATTAGTATGCCTTCCTCAGGATTTGCCAGGGTGGGTACTGGCTAGACTTATCCGTAC
This sequence comes from Paragonimus skrjabini miyazakii, assembly GCA_014338405.1. NCBI lineage: Eukaryota > Metazoa > Platyhelminthes > Trematoda > Plagiorchiida > Troglotrematidae > Paragonimus > Paragonimus skrjabini miyazakii. Next base: position 64,121 of record JTDE01001385.1, on the reverse strand, counting down.
GAATAGCACCCGAGACGAAAAGCACGCCGTCTGGGGAGCCCATGTGATCCTGTTGGGAACATCAGAAACTTTTTCGTCGCAGGGTAACATATGCCGTATCGTAGCATCGTCAAATAACTTGTGTGTTTCGTGGGGTAAAACCCTGCTGATTCCTGAATTAACCCTCACGTGGTAGGCTGTTCCTCAATCGGCATCTCGAGCTAGCCCATCCGTCTAATCGGGTTACGGGTAAAAATGTATAGTATGTTTAAATTTACAACTTTGAAAGTCGGGTCCTTTCATAAACCAGTTGATCTGGTACGCTTTTACCACCTAATAGCTCCCACTGGGACAGTCAATATCCCGGTTTCTTCAATGGATTTCCAAAGTCGGTATGAATAACGGGTGTACTGGTCCAATCGTGAAATTTCTGTGGTCCCGGTGTGAAATCGTAGTTCTTTTCACAGAACGCATATCCTTTGGCGGAGTACAGTTCCCGCAGCCGGTTCGAATTCACCTGAAGCTCAAAATTCTTGCAACAGTCCCCTGCGATACTATTCATTTGTAATACTGTCTGATTTGCTTTTAGTAGCAAGCAAACTTTGCAATTGTCTGTATTCGATCTCGGTTTCGACTTTATGAAACGGGTTTTCCACTGTTATCAAGTAACTTTGCGCCCATTCGAACAACTAGGCCGGAAACACTTTTTACGCTATTCGCGTATGTTGTAGAAACCCATCGGGAACATTCTTCACTCTGCGAGTTCGTTCGTAAAATTTTACTATAACGACCCATAGAGTACAGCTTGTAACTGGCAGAATGCGGAAGAATGTGTCGAACAGGTCAATTGTTCAAAATCTGTCTCAGACATATTTTTTTAAACTAATTAACGAAAAAAGTTGTTTTACGTTCTGCTTTCCATGGGTTTTTAGACACTTCGGCCAGAATCCAACTGAACCATGTGAGTTTGACTTTCGTATAACATTCACCAACGTGTCATATTTTCAGCCTCAGTAGCAATAACATTACCTCAACCTTTATTTAATGTTTATTTGATAAAGCTATGCATATGCAGTTTGTCCGTCATGGTTCTCTTACTTTGTCCAAGCATTGTTGATTTTACTACTTAAACGTTGACCAGTAGTAAAACATAAAACTAATATGCTGGTCTCGCAATCTTCTATTTTCTATAGGAAATGGTCAGTTGCCAGTAGTAGCCAGTAAATCTAAAATATAATTTTTTTTTACGTATGATAATAATCTTTATGCGATCCGCGGGAATAGCTAAACTAACAGAGTTTAGTGGAAAATAGCACACGGAGAACTTACGCAAAAGTCGGTATAATCGAGTGTATTGTCGTCATTTTAAAAATCCATTTATTACAGATGGATGTGCTGGAGGCAAGAGGTAAATACAATCACCGGAATTAATGGCTTTTTAAATCATCGCTCTGTGCATTTAAAATGGCTGTTTTATCAACTGTGCGGCTATACACATTTGTGCGAACATTTTCAACATGCTGAACGTAGTAAGAGTACCATTTGCAGTTAACAGTGTCAGCTGACATTCTTATAACAATTCGAGAACTAGTTGACATTTCACAGTACCATCCATGTTTACTAACTACGCAATATAATTCACGTTTTGTGCCGGAGACGTCTGTTCAGTGAGCATTTTCGTGGATGTCTAGCCGACGAATCCACGCAAGACATACGTAATAAGCAACCTCAGTTTGCCTGCGTATAGTAGCCAACCACCTGACTTGCTATAAATGACAGGTCACAGTGGTTAGTTGGAATCACACAGTCCACTGTTGGAACCCCAGGTAACACAAAACTCTGCTGGGTAAAACAAATACATTCGAGGCTGCCCACCGACACAAGCCAGTCAAATGGGAAGTAGGCAAACAGAATCAATCAGCAAGCAATCTGAGGACCGGCTTCTGTTTTATTCGAACTATATATACTCATGCAGTGTTTCTTAAAAATGAGATTTTTCAGATCGAAGTGAACTGTCATACTTTTTTCAACACATTGAAGTTAATCTGCATGTTACGGTACGTTTTACATTGTCAAAGAGAATTTACAAATGAGGTGTGACGAGTGCCGGTGATGGTTTCAGCTCATTAACACACCCTTTTCTGAAATTTTAACTATACACCTTGTTCACTTACTCTACAATCACATTTGGACTCCAACCGCTATATTCCTAATACTCGTCCAAGTTTAATTGTTTTCAATTCAACTTGAAGTGAGATCACTGTACACCTATCATCATTATAAACGTATTCACGCTGTGAAAATTGTTAAGCTTTTATAAGCCCATGATTATACTGTCGTCTGACTTACTACATCACATGTGGACTGAATCTTATCAAACTGTCAAAAGCTAGACAGAAACAATCTAAGCAACCAGGGTTCAGGCCAATATCCATCGGGCCTCATACTTTTGTTGCCAATGAATTGACTCCAAGTATTCTAGTTCCCTAACCTCTTCGAAAGTTGTGCATAGCTCATGTATTTCCCTTACTTGCGTTTTATCTAACTGAAGAATTTTCCATGTTTGCAATGCAATTCCTACATTGAACGTATGTACTGGCCTCTTTTCCAGATCGAACGACTTAAGAAGGAACTGAAACAGTCAACTATACAAATATGTGCTCTCAGGGCACAATTAACGGATAAGGTATGTTAAATCCTTAACATATTCGGATGTTGCTTCCGTTTTTCACTTGTGTTATGTTAGCCGATCAGATCAGATACGAACACGGTCTTTATTGTTTCAGTTGCGTGCTTTAAAAAGCGCAGGATAACCTCTATAGGATCGTTTTATTTCTCTTGCGAATAAATCCAAAAAAATAGGCACACTTATATAATGAAACGAAGTATATATATATGCTAAAATATCAATCAAATGATTTTTTTGCATTCTCTACAACTGATGGTAAAATGCATGAGCAACAGCTTCTCAGTCTATCACCAACTTATAGATAATATCATAAAGGCGACTAAATACCAACAGTCCATCTCAACTTAGTACATTACTAGTTCTCTGGAAGGTCCATTTAACGGCGGATTGTTGAGCGGCGGATCTGCTGATCGAAACTTCGCGAAATGAATGCTGCCAGAAAACGAATGTGTGTGAGCAATTTCATGTACAATTTGACTCGATATTAACATGAGGCTAACAAACCAGTGAACCAAGTCATCTAAAACCATGAGGCTTGGAGATCAATATATTATCCGGATGAGGTTGTATGTCTTTTGGGTTGAAACGGTCGTCAAAATGAAAGTTTGTCTTTGAAACCAAACTTCCAAACCGGTTGAAACGGTCAAGAGAGGTTTGATTATGTCTGCATAGTAGTTCAGTTAAAACACACGCCACGTTTTTCACCAGAAAGAGTTTGACGTACGACATGAAGAGATTTGCTCTGCAACAAACTGCCATGCAAAGATTAAACACAAGCGCATACATACATGCTCAAGATCAGTGCGTATCTTCGCTTAATTCCTTCTTAATCCTCTATCAAGAAAATGGATATCATTTACGCAATTCTAATCAAATTCTAGTCACTGTTCACTTACAAAGCTGATCATGTGTAATTTATTAATATTCACTAAGTGGGAGAAGCATAGAAGATGTGAAGTAGTCATCAGGTCACTGATAGGTTCTATCTTTGGATTATCTTTTCAGTGTTACCGTAAAAACACATATTATTACCACCGGTGGGTTATTAGAAGATGAAACGTTTGTGTTGACTTATTTCATGATTATTTCTATGGGTTTGTGCACAACAGTTGGTTTCTTCGCGCACGCGCTATCGGTATGTACGCACGACACAACATACCTACACAAATATACGCGTGCACACTAGGACATTTTGCACTAGCCACATCCCCAGTTGACCAGGGTTCAAGATTTGCGCGCACACACGTCAGCCTATTCCTGCCTGTCACATCCTGTGCATATCTACCAATATCGACGACGCTCCGGTTCCTCCACCAGTCAGGCAGATCATCGCACTCTTCCCTGGGTTTTATTTAAACCAGTCAGCCGGTTATTCTTGCCAGTGCACCTATTGCAACATGGTGCTGTCCTGGTTTGCATCAGGACAGTCAACTGAACCCCACTGATAAGTTCGCGGAAACCCCGGTCACTACGACCAAACGTCGCTGGAGGACACCTTACGAAAATGGAGCAATTTTATCCAAATTTCTACTCTTATACTAAATCATATTATGAACCATTGACATCGAACAATGTGTTATCCAGATCGGGGTCGATGTCCTTGGGCCTAAGCAAACAACAGACCAAGGATTTGTGCACACGAAGGTCATCGTTGTCCAACACAGCTTTTGCGAGTATGCACAATGTGAATGTGGCCTTATCAAATATGCAGCACTCACATCCCGCGCGGCATCGAATGTTTAGCGCAGACCGTTTAAATCAACCAACCCAGAATGCTTGCGAAAACAACTCGGTCGAAACAACAAATGATCGTTGGTCGCGGGAACAGTCAGATCCACCGGCTGCAGCACGACTTGCTCACGGATTGGGCAGTAGTACACAGCGTGATCCATTTGTAGCCAACTGTCTTGAACGGTCAACTATCAAAAATACCCCAAGTACCAAGATTAGTGAAATCTCCGGATGTGTCACAGAGATTAAAGCATGTCCGTCCAAGTCGTTTTTCTTACCTACCTCCCTACATTTGTCTGGTTTAATCTCAAGAGCTTCCGAGAAGAACAGCCGCGGAAAACATGAGCCGGGTGACGAAGATTCTGAGGACCTTGATGCGTTTCTACGTACATTTGAGACAAAACAAGTGAACGGAAAGAAACAAAGAAAATCGAGACAATTGTTGACTCTCCATTCCCCGTTTTATGATAAAGTAAACAATCTTGACTCAAAGACCGGATGGACAAACCGAAGGCTTACTGGTTCGAAATGGACTCGCACACCATCGCCATGTGTCAATTCAAAGTCACTGAGATGTCACTCTGCGACGAAGGAACGGAACAAAACATCTAGTCAAATAACGACTATTTACGGATGTCAGCCCAACCTACAATCGGTGAGTGTGGGGAATGGAAAAAATACATGCTTTAGGTCTCCGATGGATCATGAAAATTTAATGCGTCAAGAGATGGCCTCCAAAACATCACAAATGTCTTGTAGGAAGCTTTCAACCAGACTTGCTGAACCAGAGATTTCTGTCCCGGTATCGTCTGGACATATACGGTTCAAATTAAAAGATGATGAACCGCCATGCGCTGTGGTCCTTCCAATGCCCTCGAGATCTGACTGTAGATCAGCCACGAAGCTCTCACAAGACAAAACAGGGCAAGATGAAGAGGAACATAACCCGGTGTGTAACACTCTACCAATAATGCTTCAAACAGCATGTGAATTAGTTGCGACAATGGTGCCGATGGGGAACTGTGAGCTCAAAAACACTAGTTCTGATAAACTCGTGAGTTGAACTTTGTGGTAAAAAAACTTGCCGACGTTGCCATTTGGCCATTCTGCTGTTTAGTTCACGGGGTGAAAAGTTTAGATTTGCCTAGTACTCATTGGCCGTTGATCCGAACTGTCGACTGACTTGAACGCTCTTGTTGTAATATTGACTGTCCGACTGTATCCCCTGCCTGCTTGTTACTCAAAACGTCCTGCAGCGAAACGGTTACACATGAAGTGAATCTTGGGAACTCATAGTTAGTTTTTTGCTGCTTTACACAACCAAGAGTCATTCGGAACTTAGAATCGGTACATCCGCTCAGATGTGGTTTGATAGTTTGCAGAACTTCCTATTAAAACTTTTATTATAGTATACTAGTTTTAGTCAATTTTTACAACATTTAACTAATCATTTTACCGGAAGGCCAGCTAAGTCATCTTGAAATTAAAATCAAAAAAATTTAGAAGTTGTAGTTAAATGGACACTTTGGTAGACAAAACATTTGCTGCAGTGTTGCTAGGTTTCTAAAACCAAGGGAGAGTGTGGACAGTTTGGATGTAATATCATATGGAATCTGTCCGTTTTTCTAAAGCAGCCATGTTAACCTGATTCTCATGAATTGCATATTTGTTTTCGTATATCCAAAAGCTATTGAACTCCTATATCAAAAGTCACTTAGTTCGCATGCCTATCACTTTTCACTTAATTGGACTGAATTCACAAATATATTTGTGAGGATATCTACGGTGCACCTGTAGTTCAACCACTTTCCATTACTCAAGCTGGATACGGTAATCTGTTTGTCACCTAACTTTGATTGACGTTACACAAACGTAAATAGTTTCACAACTATAACATCACTAGGAGGTTAGTCCTGAGTTAGTAGATTAAGCTATCAGTGCTGTAGTACGAAAACATCAATGTTGTAAGTTGAAACCGGCATCATTTGAAATGAACACTTAGCGGGTCGGAGACTATGCAATTACTTGTGGACACCTTTCTTTGTAATGTTGATCAGATTGAACACTGTACGCGTAATTAACAGTTTGTACTAATAAAACTCTTATAGCTGAACGCTCAAAACACTGATACTGAACTCCAGCATATTCGTCTGATTTGAGCTACTAACTTGCTCAGGTTTTAAACACGGAGAGAGTAAGTATTCATATTAAGGATACTACCGTATACAGCAGTAGTGAACCGATTGAAATTGCACCATTTCAAAGACAACAGTACCCGTGAAAAGACTAGTCAAACTGACAAACTGACAAGAAAGTATTTATGATAGAAACCCGTGACAAATACTGGTGCATTGATGATCATCTGCACGAATATGACTACACGATTGAAACCCATGTAACATAAATAAGTGAGTAAGAAAATAAACCGAAAAGAAGCACCCACAATTGGTCGCAGCTGTTGCATTCCCACAGACTTTCCAGTCGGCCCTCTCGAACAGCAGAAGCACTAGACTCGAATTTTGCTCTCATTAGAGCTCGTCAGCAGTGCATATCCTCGTCACTGCCGGGACTAGAACCACGGCCACGCTGTTCATGAGGCAACCGTGTTTACCACTGCGCCATTGACCTCACGTTAGGTACGACAGAATTATCACATGTGAAAACTCAACCACTTTCGCTTGTGAGTAATGATCAGGTTGCCTGGTCACCTCGAGAGGAGACACATTTACTGTCTGTTAACTTCAATCCATGACCCCTCGAGTAGGACTTCTTTCCAAGTTGAAATAACAGAAATCATTGATTTGTTGAGCAGTAACTGATTATTGATGAGTAGTAGGGGATTTCGATTTTCATATAGGTTGAACATCACCCACAATTGATCGCAGCTGCCGCATTCCCATAGACTTTCCAGTCGGTCTCTTTGACCAGGAGCTGTAAACGAAATGCAGTTTTAAGATAAGCCAACTTGTAGAAAACTTCCCTGAAAATATTATCGGGTGGACTTGACAGACACAATTCAGTGGATCATATTCGTAGTGTGGTGAATTTATCCCAATGATGAGCTGTTTAATCTAAGGAGTCCAACTGTAATCCATATCTGTCAGTTTTATTCATCCAAACACGACGGGATATCTTATACATTTTCTCATTAGGCACAAAAGGAGACAACCACTGAGAAGAATATACAAATGATGACGTCGAAAATTCACCAACTGACCAGGATGAATGAATTGAAAGTGAGTGATTTCTTCTTTCATTCTCGACTGTCACCGTGTTCCCAGCACTTATACTACCTACGTTAGTTTGTGCGTACTGGATCTGAATAATATTTACTAACATTCTGTTTCACATTGACTCGTGACCAGACAGTAAACTAAACTTAAACAAGATGAACTAACGTACTCCATTGTACTCGTAAACCAAATTATATACCACACCGTATATATATATATATGCCATATTAATATATATCATTACTTCAGTTAAAAAATGAGATAGCCACACTTCAGAAAAACACCTTCCGGGACCCAATTCTCTAAATGTTGTACGGAGTTGATGGGTCGTCTATTCGTTTTGTAAATGTGTTTACTGGGAGAATGACGCAATAATGTGGTATCGAAACGTTGGTGAGCACCAGATCAATCTTTCGTTTCCATTCCAGATTTCCAACATTTCCAGTCATTCGGGGTTCCCCCACACAATAAGAGGGCCATTTATTCCTTAAATGTAGGTTGTTTTTGGATGCTCGTGCATCAGTTAAGTTAGGATCCTCGCTCATAATAATGTTCAGGGTGTTGGACATTCGAAGGTTTCATCTTCCCGGGCTCATTTGCTCAAATTAGTTAACGAAACCGGACTACACTACATTCGGTTGTGTCAAGAGGCAACTTACGAGGGTCACTGTCTAGGGACTTTGTACATGGTCATTTTGGTGACGGCCAGCCTCCGTTTACAGTATTTGGCGTGGTGACGCTTCGTTGCATCTGTTCTGGCTGCTAGCCAGGTCTTTCCTTAAGAGTGTATGATCTCTTGTTTACCGGTAAATATACACGTATTTTGATATATTGGTTGAATTAACGTCTCGAATTGGCTGTGATCTTCCGAGATAAGTGAGTACATTGATTTACTCTGTCAAAGGCCATCTCTATAGTCAAATAACTACAGTCTGTTGCACCAAAGTGTACCCACATTAATTATACGAAAAAATGCCCACAAATAGGCTTATTTTTTGAAGTGGACCACAAATCCATATCATGACGTTGACATAATGCTGATCATTATCCCACCGGTAGTTTTAATAAGAGGCGGAAGAGATTAAAATATGAAATCTTGACCGTCAACAAGTTTGTTATTAGTCCCCTTGAGCTCTCTTGCGTCCAGCTTCTCTTTGGCGGCTATGTTCCCAATCACATCGACCAAACCATTTGCAGAAGCAGGCGAACGACAAATTTCAAACCCAGCTGAATAACTAATGCACACTGTTAAGAAACTTCTTGCTTCCAAGCCAATAAAACGTATAATTCAGTGGTCTAACGTTGGGCGTATTTCGTCCTCGTTGTTCGTTTCCTGTGTGTCAAACTCACACTCATTCGACTAAATTTTCAAAACACTTTCTAATGCTCTTTGCATTTTACAGATGAACTGCTGCTTACTTCTGGACGATATGGTAACGCTACAGAACGGTTTGAACCGTCTAAACCAGTGGCTCAGAGAAAATGACTTGCCGTTCAGGGTCAACAGATGTAAAAGCAGGCATGTTCACTAGCAAAATTATACTGACCAGTACCTCGTCGATACAAAGCTACTTGTGTCAGTATGCGAACGGTACACAGGGACCATAGCGACAGACAGTTTGAGTCTGTTCACAAACTGTGGTCTAGAAGGCGCAAATAATTCTGGACCTCTTAAGAAGGATTTGTGGAACCTTCCGCCTTGCGGTGTTTCCCACTGTGTTCGTTCCCATAATCCGCCCACCTGTGAAAGCGAACATGCAGGCCTGTTGTCTTCATCTTAAAAAAGATATGGTACTTATCAGAAGAGTTCCTGGATGGGTCACTAGAAGGACTGGTAGGCTCAGGAATGTCCCCTACTCTGAAAAACTGCCAGAATTAGGTCAATTTTTAATGAATTACGGACACCTCAGGTAAGATCCAATTCTTACCTACAAAATACTCCACACCTTGGGTCACCCATTGACATATTTCACACCAAACAAGATGACCGTCTAAGGGGTTAGGTAATAGGGAGGTTACTTCGCAGACAGAACCACTTAACAGTTGGGATTTGTTCGTACTGGAACATATTGGTCAATTCTGTGGTTGCAGTTGAATCGGTTGAGGGTTTCAAAGTTTCACTCGATCGGCAAATTTATGAACTATAAACAACATTACAAGTTTTCTAACCATTATTCTGACCTAGTCTCATAGACCATTAAATGCACAAACGTGACGGACTGTTATTTCAGTGTGCATTAGTGTTCGTTGCTGATATGACTGAACGCCAGCAGTCTCATTGAGGTTTCTTTTTGTTCACTTTTTCTTTGCATTTATAAAGCAGTTTCGCCGACCAATATATAGATAGGAAATTACCAGCAAAAATCTTTATCTATCCTGTAACAACCCACGAACCAACACTGCTAACCATCTCGCATTACATGGGTCAGCTTGGCTATCTGAAAAATGTGACTACTAACCACTGGATCAGCCGGATGGTTTTTCGTGTTGTAGTCAATGCAGTCTGCTAGATCCATTGTCAATCCCGAATTTGTAACCCGATTGTAAACAGCTTAAATAGTCTTGTAATCATGTTGATATAAACTCTGCTCCACTGAGGTTCAAGAATCGGCAATGACCGTATTTCATTTCCTATCATTCCCGTATCAGTTTTTCAGTTTTAGCCGGTATTTCATCTGATTTGACGTCTAACATTAAACATTTTGCATACTTTTAAGAAGTAGGAACCAGTGAATGGAAATTGTTAATGACTAGGCAAGTTTATCGATCGGCACCCCAGTAAACTTGTGTTCTTCCGCGCCATTGCTAATCAGCGAACTTTTCTTCCTCTTCCACTTACCGAACTGCATTGCCGTCTATAACCGAATCCAAAGGACACAGAAATTTACGAGCTTCATAACACTGTCAATCAGTTGCGTGCCGACATGCATCGACTCCAGCTGATTCAGGAGGCCGGTAGTTCGCACACCAAGCCAACTTTGCCGTTGCTACAGCAGCAGTTGTTGCGCCCACCCCGATCGCCCTCGTACCGAGGCGTGCTGGAGAACGCAAATCCACGTAGGTTGCACAGCTCGATCATTAGACAGTTGTACATTTGTGTATAGCTAACAAACAAGGTTGGTTGTCTGAACACGTATGCACTTATGTAGGTGAAACTGCCAACTGTTTTGGGCGTCGGGATGACACATTCAAATCAACTCGTTTATAAATATGTTAATATTTGCTGATTTATGGTTTCTTGTGTATCGTGTTAAACAACAGCATGACGTAAATATTTTCCGATTTCTTGAAGATCGAAAATAAATTAGCGAAGTGTCTCCGACTTTGAATATGTTTTCTACGGTTCAACTTTTCTTGTTCAAAATCCTGCAGGATTCTACTGTTGAAGTACAACTTAAGACAAACATATCCACAGACTATCCTAATGATCTTTATGTGAAATGGAGAGGATGCCATTCGGTTCGACCTGTGATTTTCGTGAACTGTAAGACCTTTTAACGACCAACTCGCATAATTCATGTATTATATTTCGCCTCTTCAATCAAAACAGAAGAACTGATGGACACGATGAGCTTGAACAGTCTTACCAGCGGAGCGAGTACGGGCAGCCAAGATACCGGTTGCACGATGACGACGAGGGCCGGTCCGGAGAGGTCACCCACACCAAGTCGTGCGCAACAAGCGGACAATGAACCTGGATCGGGCAAACGATCGCGCTGGGTGAGTCCCTCGACGAGCAACGACCATCAATTATCCTCATATTTGATTAGAACGTAATTTACAGGCCAGTTACACTTGATGGCTTTCTTTTCGTGTTTACTCGCTTCGTCTGCACTAAGTCATGATGTTGAACCTGGTTATTCATATTGAGCACCTGGCGTCATTTTAGTGTACGCATGTGAAGCTATTGCATCAACACTGAGTAGAATCTAGAAGAATGAAGTTAATACACATCTTCCGCTTACTATACCAAAGGTTCTGACCGGTTGGAGCCACCATAATTACGTTAACTGTGATGGGTCCAGTGATAACGTACATGACTATATGCAGCATCAGTGAGCATTAAGTAAGGTGAATGCGTAGACTGAGGATTACTCCTTTGGTTCACATCTTCAGTCATCTTCATCCCGGCGGCTCATTGAATACTGTCTAGAATGGCAGTAAGTACCTGATAACATACTGATCTAGATAGTCCTTTTTTTGTGGAGTTTGACATTTGGGTTGCAAACGGTTCGTTACAAAATGAAGTGTTATGGTTAGTGCGTAGTTGTTTGGGTGTTTAGAATTTAGCTAACCTTTCATGATGTTACCCAACCCTTTCTTCTAATTCAGCGGTTAAATCAAAAGGCAAAAATCGTGTGGTGGTGAACGGCATAATACTTCGTATCATTTGAAAATAGTTAATTCGCCTGGAAGAAGCGTACACGTAACGAACGTGATAAAAGAATATTAGAAGCACAACCAGGATGGAGCAGCATAAACAGAGAGAATGTGGTTAAAATGATCGTGATGTATAGGTTCGATATGCAAGTCAGCATAGTATACTTGATATATAGTATTAAAAAAAGCAGAAAGAAAAACTTGACTCGTCAACGAAAATGAGCATAATCAGTACCATGGAAAGTAAATCTTTTTTATTAATACTGGGGCACGCAACACATGCCGATCGGTTTTGGTAACTTGTGCCTGGCTGAACGTCAATAGCCTGGGGGTTCATTTGCATAACAACGCTGAGAAACAGTTGGCGAAGTCAACTAAACGAGCTGTTGGCAACAAGCTACGAACAACTGACGAAACTGGAATGCTATCTACCGGGGCTACAATTAATTTGCGTTGCATAATCGCATAGGGGTCCGTTGTGATATCCTCCAATCAGTGTATCTCCGCAGCTGCGAGTAAACCGCCTGACAACATGAGAGGCAAATAGTTCAGACGAACGCTGAGTTTAGATACGAACTTTCACTCCTCATGGGAACTGTATTTACTGTGGATCAGTAGCAGATATGCGCGTTTAATTGTTGAGTTAATCATGTCACTGATTTTGCTAGTAAAATGATCTTTAACTGAAAAAACTACTTCTCTTTATCAACTGAGTGCGAAAGCATCGCGTCTTTTGCCTACACCAGATGTCTGTAAACCACCCTAGCCAGTCGTCTGTTCTTTTGATCAACGTCTTTTATTTTTGAATTGTGTCCGTTGTGTAGAAACTTTGAGCTCGGTTAAAACGTGATCTGGTTGCAACGGGTTTGTATACGACAAATGCAAACTTTGTAAGTTTTCATCCCAGGTCGATTTACTCCAGGCTGTTCATTGTGATGTATTATCCAGACACCTGACGATTAGAACATTTAAGAATGCGGCTTCCGGTAAATCTTCTAGTAGTCCAAAACAAGACTGTACACGATGAAGCCTCATTCGGATAGTTGTGAACAGTGGTGGTGTTGTTCGTAGCTCGGGTTGATGGTTTTGGTATTGGTATGTTCGCCGAGCTTGGCATTTAGGTTGCAAACGTTTCATCACCAAGCGAGGTGACATCATCAGTGCGTAATCGTTTTAGCGTATAGTTTTTTGAGCTCAAAAAACAGACACAGAGTCTGTTGGCAATATTGTATTGGATGTCAGACATTGACAGCTGAAACTTAACGGAAACATTTAATGTCCTCTCGAAAACTGTACGATCAACCTCTCGTTATATCCAGTAATCGGATTGTCTAGAAAAACCAGAAGCATAAGTCGTTATTTTTTGGTTTCAAACAAGTTCCTCTTTGAGCACTGGAAATATCGGCTAATTTAAGTATCGCTACTAAATACGTTTCAAACGTTTATGAAGTGTTATAAGACGTGTGTCATAGTGTTCAAAGTGCTTTGTTGAATTCTGACTACAGTTGAATTTAAAATCATTTTGATAATTTGCAGCGCAAATGGGAAACTTGAATGAGCTAGTAAGAATATGACAACAAAGCGACGTAACATAATCCATGCTTTGGGCAGTTCAGATCTCTGACACAACCGTTGTTTAAATCCCGACCCATTCGATCTGAAAGCCAATTGTGTTGTTGACCTTACACTGAGAATAGTCGAATGATCACGCCTGATCGTTTAACAACAGTCACTTGTGGTAAATGCACCATCGTCCCTAGAGAAGACAGCAACTGTCTTATCAACTTCAACGGCTAACTCCACAACTAAAATTCGAGTCCGCATCGAGATAAGGATACAGTTTAACGGAACGGAAATTCAACTTAATTGTTTCCTTTCGAAAGAGGCTAACTAGAATACATACGTGCAAGCGAAAGTAACGATCAAGTAAAGGAGATGTTTAGCTGATTCCATTCAAAATCCCGAAAAACTTATCAGCTTTCTAATGGGTTGATAAGTTGAATTTTGTACTCATTCAAAAAGTATAGCCACTACTGTTGAACACAGTGAGACATATCCAGCTCTATATGGCTGAAAACACACTTGGTCAAATTGGATCATTTTAAAACCAAATTATGCTTGTAACGCATCCGTACAAAGCTGATGGGAAGCTTGGAGCTCATCTTTCAATACATACATACAATACAATCCCGGTCACCACAATGTCTCCAAGCCGTTGTCTCAGCTGAATACTTCGTAAGCGCTTCACCAGGGTTTTACTACTCACGGACCCACTGTCCTGTCGGTATCGAAGTGTCAGCAACAAGTAGAACTGGCAGGTTAGTTAGAACAGCAACAGTGCTTGCCTTATGTGTTTTGACTACCGTTGCTAACAGAGATACCTCTCATCCTGGCCTCATACACTACGGTCCCAACAGTAGCAGTTCATTTTCCACCTGCGTATTACAGGTTAATGATTAGATTTAAATGATGTGTGTCACTGCTGCCACTTTGTAAGCAGCTTCTTTAAGGCCTACTTCTCTGTCTGATCCAACTCGTTGGTGAGACTTCTGACGGCATTCTCATTGCCTTATTCAAGTTCTGACGGCATGTTTTACACCAATGTTGGTAATAAACTACGGATTGATTAACGGTCGTATTTGGGAAAGTAGGGTCGGGTAGGTTGTTGTAGGGCTTTATGAATACATCCACCTCTTGTGAAACGAACCTTACGTATGTGGATCATTACTCAACGACAATTACTATTTTAAGGAAAAAATCAGAAGAATTCGATCATTGCCAAGTAGACTTCCTGTGGACATATGGAAACTATCGTTCATTTTGACACGGAGTTATATACTATCACTGTCTACGTTGGTTGTAGATACACAAACAGTGTGCTCTCAAAACATAGATTGGTTGCTCCGGAGAAACTATGGGAACTAAAGGAATCAGCTGATTTACGCGTTTTGTGATCGGAGTAGCCTTTTGGGCAGAGGTAGTTTAAACAGTAGGTCTTGTGAATAAACTGCAAAGTCGGGCAACTTGTGTTTATTCAACTTATACCGATGGAATGTAAGATCAATAGCGCTGGCGACCATGTTAAGTTATTGCCGAAATTCGTGGATCTGATGCAGATACCGCAAATGACATTTTGTCCGATGGCCTCATCCAGGTCGACAAAATTGCGTAGTACATTTTGACCGGTCGAATCTCTCACCCGGGTCTGGATCATAACCAATCGTTATCCAAATCATTTATCTGTTCTTCCTAATGTAAACAACATCACCTGCGCCAACATTATCAGCAACCACACTTCAAGCGTTTACATTAAACAATCAGTGCATACAGTCAAGAAAACTGGGATCATCAAACCATGTCGCCAAGGCATAATTTTGGTGGACGCTTTCCCGTATTCAGGATAGACCCTGTGCGTACGTAGTGCACCAAGAAATCAAGGTCATCTGAGGGAGTGCATTTTGAACATAGCTTGGTCAGAAATGGGACACTGATGAATGAGGTGGGGTGGATGGGAACTCTAAGAAACACACGGTGAAAGTTAGGCAAATATGTAAACAGTTACGTAAAGAAGGTATTAGATGAAGACAGTGAGGTGAACACAATTTGCATTGTTGGTGCAAACAGATTTGAAATGTCGACTATTTGCAAAACGAAGATGTCCGTGCGCACAGGCTGGTCGCGCAGCTGGCGATTAGCGAAAATGTGGTGATGGAAGTCAGATAGAAAAGGTGTTGGAGTGAACTGAGTTTGAATGCAAAAAGAATTGCAAATGAAAAGTTGGGGCCAGAATGTTACAGTAGAATTTTGTGGTGATTTTATAGTATCCTTAATGACGATTGTATTTTCCGCTGGTCTAAGCAAAGAATTTCCCCCGTTGTTAATATTAACTGATCCAAATTAATGGAAAGTTAAACAAACGTTTTTCAACAAAACTAACTGATTTAGTAGTTACAACGCCCTCTTTTATCCATAAGGCTACAGGTCGGAGACCCAGCGCTACAACTCCTTCACTTTAGGATCAGAATATATGAAGGTGTCCAGCTTATATGTGACTTGATATCATTTATGTAACATCGACAACTCAGTGATGTGAAAGTTAGTTTTCACCCTATCCTGTAATCATAATATATCTGTATCATACGCTCACAAATTCTTAGAGGAAGAGTAAAACCAATGCTTACGCGTTCTCACCTTTGTGTTAATCGGACAATACACTTTTTTGGACCAATATTAGATGTGAAGAAAACAGTCGTACGGAAGGACAGTTGAATGAAAATAGAAGCACCGGCATGCAGCTTGCCAAACATATTGAAGCATCACGCTGGTATGTGTATGCACACACATACAGACCGCAGACGGATTAACACTTCTGGTGTCCAGTCAGGATGCGTTAGAGAGGTGGTCAAGAGAACTAATCATCCTTCACGTAGATGCCAGTTGGGTAAAATTTTGTAAATCTCAACGGAGTAGGCCGTGACCGCAGAGTTGGATGGTGCGTCGCAGTGTACACAGCTTAAGTGACAAGAAGTTATGCCTACCCTGTAACTTGTATATTTAAAGTTCATATTCAAGATAATGACTCTTGAATGACTCTTGCTTGGCTAGTGGTAGGAGGTATGCTAGCGGGTAACCATGCATGTGCATAATTCCGTACATTGGGCTATAATCTGCTCTTGGATGCACACAGTATCCAGAGAGGTGACTTAATGTTGCCAGCCTTTTTTGCTAAGCATACATTCCGAATTCCACGACTCAATTTGTAGCTGGTCTCTAAAACTTTCAGTAAAAACACATAAGATATCTCTATGCTTGTTTTCTTATGAAGGCGCACAGTTGAGGCTAATTCAGAACGACGACAACTATCAAGTCCTCTTAAAAAATTAAGTATTGTTCGTGCTTTTCCTGCTACAATCGTGTAACGTATACACAGACTTGAATCGTCTGCCACCAATTTTCATAGGTCTTTTACGTATCCCACCACCTTTGCCTCTTGATCGCAAACATGACAGTTGATACAGATTTGGTAACATGTGCATGGCTTTGTAGTCAGCAGCGTTGAATGGTGAGCTGTTATTCACGAAGTGAAGGCTAATCCTGATGTACATGTGTACTTCATCGTATCTTTACATGACTGATGAAGAAGAGAAACAGTGAGTTAGCAATGCTTCTTAAGGGAGGAAAAAAGATCGAATTATAGAGGACCTGGGATGGACTCTTAGAGAGCATCGCTAGTCACTGGAAGCCAGTCTGATGATTGGCTGTTTATTCTGAGTTAACGTTATGTAAATGGCCCTCGAGAAACCTAATCAATTTTCCTCATGAGGTCATAATCATATTACACAGTTGCAAATGTTGTTGAATTTCCCTTAATCAAGGTCCCCTACTACTTATCAGTAAGCAGTGAGTAATTTTGGCTGGATGAAATGACCTACCCTATCGAAGGCCTCATAGAACTCCAGGTGGACTGGTCAATCGGCAATCGTTCGTTAACAGCCTTGGCCCAACAGCAGCGACCATGCGGCCCCACGGAATGTATATTATCCAAAATCCCCTAGTACTTCCCAGCAAACACATGTAATCGGCGTTCAGTAAAATAAACTAAACCAGTCGTCACTCAAACATAATTTATGAGAGTTATGTTAAAACACAAACCCAGTGCTCTGCTTCGTCCCATCTTGGCAATGAGAAGTTCAGCCTACCGTAGACTTGTCGGATAGTTGTGTGTACCTATCACTGTGGCTCGTCAACTTTTGATAGTTCACTGTGTTCAGTGCGCTTATGGATCTGCGAAGTTTCCTGTCGATGTCTGGATGAACTCATACATTACGCATTCCATTTCTTGGTGTACCTTATCTTGAAATAATAAATTTTCGAAGTGGTTTCCTATTCGCTCAAAATGTTTCTCCGTCTGACCCCATTCATTTTCTTAGACACTTCATTCTGTTGGATATATGAACTTAGTGACTCGAATTCTAAATCGTCTCTTTTAGACAGGTCGATGGTGTGCTGATGTGAAGCCCGGGTGATATAACATTACCTGACAGTTTTCATGAGATGATCGAGATATAGATTTCTAATAACATTGTCATATACCATAACTCGTATCTGCCATGTTCTTAATATTCCGCTTTTTGCCGAGGAGTCTGCTTAGTAAACTGATAAATTCTGTATATCTCTGGAGTACAACATTTCAAAATATTTTATTCATGGAGTGTTAAAATGACACACTGAAGAGATCATTTTGTTGGGAAGCCACTTGTAGTGGTCAGTGCTTACAATGTTCCATTCTATCCCATTGTCTATAAAAGTGGCCTCATGAAAACACTGTTTAACACAGCTGAAAGGAACGTCGCGAGGGGACAGTCTGACACAGAAGAAATTTAACAACCGACACTTATAGAAGTGCAATCAGAAACTGAAGAGAACTATGATGTGCACCGCACCTGAGAAGACGAGTTGTCAAAGATTGCCATTTCGTGAGGATCATGCGACTGATTATGTACGTTCCATTTCTCAATCCGTTATGGACCATAAACACTGCTATTCGGTCAAGCTACTGTTAACTCAATGGATAATTTAAAAAACGCGGGAGAACTTTACCAAGAAAACTCCGCCTCATCCGTCATCTGTCACACGCAATTACAGTGACATTCGCATTTTCAAGGCAAAACGGTGTTCACATTAATGGATGGCCAAACAACTCACAAAATGGCTGATCCAGTCAATGATGCGAGTTAGCTGCCAAACAAGGAACCGAGCAAATAAAAACAGACATCGATTGAGAAATGCATCCTGGCAACGTTTTGTAACATCGACCCAACCGACTGCCTCCTTCTTGTGGAGTTACGTAATACGGGAACTATTGGTGACTAGCTAAGCCTTGTGGATGACAGATTGACAAACGACGTTGTGTACGCAACAGGCATTAGTTTGTTATCAGGTTGCTCCGGACCTGATCTTTCGGCCAACCTTACCATTTCTTTCCACTCAGTAGTTGTTGCTATGCGGAATGGTATATATATATATATATTCTGGCTGACTTTTAGTAAGCGACTGATTATATATATCTTTGCTGTCCTAATCCAGTATGCTTACTAACCTAGCCCCAGTAGCAAGCATAACTTTAATGGCTGGTTTCAATTAACCATAAAATAATAACACGGCTGGAATTGAAAGCCAAATGGAGGCACTAAAATCAGGTAGAAAGCTAACTATTACGGGCTCCGTGTTCGAATCTACCCCCGTTTTTCTTTAACTTCAGCTGGTTTATGAATAGAGGCATTTTTACATTTTCATTAGAAGATAAACCCTCCCGCAGATCATTCAGCCATTCAGTCGGATGCTCATGATTGTAAACCTTTTCATTTCCAACTGAAACCTTCATGCAGGTTCGGCCGTCTTTGGGCAAAGCTTTCAAAAAACGCTCCAGAAGCAGCATGGACAGCGGAGATCGGGATGGCGATTCATTGGGTGCTGCGCGTTCCGTAAGGTGAGTCGTATAACTTCGGATGAATAAACCGTCAGAACTGCAAGTCTACAGTACCCTCAGCCTCGTCGCTTTCATTTCTACGGCATCGTTCAGAAAATCTGAAACATTGGGTTTCCATTTAACAACTTCACCACTGTGGAAAGAAGACATATGTTGCAATGTGCTAACATTTCGTTTACTCTCATCAGTCACAAACTTAAAACGTGCAGGTTATATACGACTGACAACTAGAGATAGACACGCTACGGACACACATACAATCACACCACATATTATGTCATCGCCATCACGACAATCCCATGAGTTACTTCAGCTACTTTTGTGTACATAGCGCCGGCTGGTGAGTTCTGATCAGCATAGTTCTGCTAAAGGCCAGTAACTTCGGGTTCTGATTGTGTAACAACAGTTTAAATGAGTTAAGTGGGTCAACTTGGTAGCCTGTTATCATGAGGTGTCTGACAATTGCTGATGCGGGATTTTGGGCAACGGATTTAAAAGTGTTGGGTTGTTGGGTCATGAATTGTTTTATTCAGTTCAGAGCGTTTTCTTCCACTCGCTGAAGTAGCTGTCGATCTGTTCTGCCTATGGAGATGTCACTGCAACTACAAATGAACTAGTAGTCAACTTGAAGGAACAGAAAAATCGGACAAACTGCGTTCGCGATCGCGTATAACGGGTTATTTGGTGGTTTGGATCGAGCGCAATTGGACACCTGCGTACT
>JTDE01001385.1:28474-39820 GCA_014338405.1 Paragonimus skrjabini miyazakii | reverse complement strand
TTCTGATTAAAGTTTGCGATTTTGTGCACAGTAAAGTTAATCAAGTTTAACGATCAGTGTGAAATCTGATCTCATTCTAACCATTTTGTAAAAATTAGAAGAGAAGAGAAAATCAGTTAAGCTTACGATGGATCCCGGAAATGTTACTTTGCTAGTTTAATAAAATACTTGCCTTAGTAAGCATAGACCGCTGACGTTTTCTGTTCTAGTAGTGATCCCAGAGAGCTAACGGGTGAATACGGAAGAGGGTTTCTACTTTGTTGCTTCGTCCATTGATACAGTGTGTCACATGTTATCCGTTTTGATGCTTTCTGTCAATAATCGCAATCAAACCATTGTCAACTAACTCTCTGCATATTAGTAAGAAAAATAAGGTCCAACTAACCCAACGCCGGAGTGAAAATCACGAAACCGATTTCCGTAATTAGCACCGGTCACAAGACTAATGGAATTTGGGACCTGAATACAAAGTTACAGATTAATTGTCTGTATGCATCATCAAAATCTGGTTACAAGCTACTTTTGAGGGAACGTTTCTTGTTACGATTCCGATATCTTTCGATTTCAAACCAAGAATAGGGCAGATTTTATCCAGAATCTATTGCACCACTTGTCACTGAAAACGACCACCAGCTTCAACGTGTCCGTAAGTAGATAACGAGTCACGATTTTGATTTTATGGCGCAGTCTAATATGCTGGTCCACTACTCCTATCTTATAGTTGTCGAAACGATTGAAGTAATCTATTTTTGCAAAACTGCCGGCTGATATGGTCTTGTAGGTGAGAACATTTTATATATCGAGCTTTTGGTTGAACTTATGACACTGTTTCTTCATTGGTATATTTATAGATTATATTAATGGGGAGTAGGTAGCAAAACTGGATACCACCTTCGCATTCAAGTGGACTTCCTGAAAGAATTCCGAGAAAACGTCTATATGAATACGAAGACTGCAGGCAATTGTATGTGCCGTTTCACTTATATTCTCTATCTTTGGCTAACACAAACAAGAGTACTCGAATTTGATTCTTGATAACAAGAGTGGATTTAATAATAAGAGGTGGGAATTACATACAGTTCAGTTCCAAATCATTTACTGTGGACCATATAGTTCTAACGTGACTGTAATTGATATATGAACCACCACCAGTGGAATTTTTCTGCTGATCGTTAAACCTGTACGAGCAGATCCGGATTTATAATCGGAACAACACTCGGTCAAAGTACCCCTATACTACTGATAGCTTAGCAACCAAATAAAATGCATCGAAGTGGCACAGATTTACAAGAACTGGTATGTCTTGCCTTTAAGATGGTAGGCCCAATCTACGAATGTTTCCAGGGATCGGCCACACGCGGAATAATATTAGGGAAAATGTACAAGCCGTAAAATGGTGAATGTTTTGCGGGCTAACGTGACTAATCAGGGTGTCACGCAGTAATCATATATTGTTGCAATTAATGATAAACGACTGACACAATTGACAGTTCGTATGGATAAACCGAATAGGACAACTGTACGAAGTATGCCGCGAAGAAATAATTGATCGAGTTCGAATCACTGATACAGTAGTAGTATGTTTGCCAACTACCTCCCTGTCATCACGTAGAGTAATTATTGAATTTATTCGAACTGACTAATGGATATTTCGCGTAAGATGATCAAAAGCTGTCCACTCTTAGGAAGTTGGTCGTAAAGTTTTTACACGGATGTCATTTTTCGCCATTACTTGAATCATACCAAAAACTCTTATTGCTAGCTTGCTCTTCACAGTTGGCGAGTCGCAATGATTACATTTGTATGGTTACAACTTTATGAGCTCTTTAGGTGGCTGTGTAAAATCTGTAAACAAATTTCTGCTTGACCCGTCTTATCCTTCTAGTTATAAATGAAATCCAACCATCAGTTGCTTGCTTACCTCTGTTAATTAGTGTGTCTGTTTCAGGTTTACAGCACTGTGTTCGTTTCTTACATAACAAAACTAAACTTTCCACTGAAGTAATTATTTCCACAGCTCCATACTAATCTTATCAAATAAAGCAGCCTACGTATCATTAATGTAGTGGCTGTCACTCCGAATATAGCTAATACTCCTTGAGCATTTTATGGATGTCCTGGAAAATAGATTTTTCAGGATCATTTGTTTTACATCAAACGCATTTATTAATGGCTTGATATAACTAATTGATTTTAGGATTACATCAGATTCATAGACCCAGACAAGCGTTTGGGACTGGAACCAGTCAAAATGACCGCCTATCAGCTTCGATGCTACACATCTGGGGGATCCAACTCCCCGGATCTTACACGTTCAGTGTTGCGCTTCAGGTCTGAGACGTCCCGGACAGACATGGTTTTCAAGCCACCGAACAAAGAACTAGAAAAAACACTACCGAAGGCGTGGGTGGAGCACGAGGAGAACGACGTGGTGATTGGAAACATTGAACTGTTGACCATTCTGTGCCTGAGTCCTGTGCAACATATGAAGCTTGATGCAACTGGTTATCACGAAAGTGACCTAGAATTGCTCGCGTTTGAGACACTCCTACCGGTTGACGAGTTGCGAGCGTATCAATCTGTTGTGCATACCCATCGATTCAGTGTGCTGTGTGGACCGACTGGAACGGGAAAATCCAAAATTATCCGCAAAATGGCAGCAAGTATTTGGCGAAAGTAAGTGCAAACGTAGTTCTAGTCGTTATGGTGGTTCAAAAACACAGAACTATAAGGTTTTAGGGTGAAAAATAGTCTAGCAGTAATGATAATGACGATGATAAGAGTGCTACCACTAGTGTTAATTATGAGTTTGTAGTTTGATTCAACACTCGGACATGGTTCTGAGCTAGACCGGTTCAACGGATGCCATCATAGATGAACACGTGAGAACAAATGGAATTGTTCTGAACATGGTGTGATGATATAACATATAAACAAATTGAATAATGAAATCCAATAGAGCATGACTGGCGATCGATGATAAAAGACTATTGCAATGACAACTAAGATCAGTGACGACACCCTTGCCCTTCATATCACGGGCTCAGCTATCTTACGTTTTTTGCTGTCTACCGGAATTGACGTAAACAACCAGTAAGCCTCGGTCGGTTGAATCGTTTCCTTTTGATAAAAGCGCACATTCAAATTTGATGCAGTCGTTTGATTTTTCTCTTGCTAAGATTCTCAGATGTATTTTTCGGACGAATTCATGTTATACACTTTATATGCACGTCTGAGGTTTCGAATTTTCAAAGCTTTTCAAAGGTACGCTTTTCAGCAATGCAGCACACAAAATACATGATGGATGCTAAGACGGATTGATGAAACCAAGTTCACTTCCAACTGAGTTTCCGATCTCACCAAACAAAGGTCATGTTTTGGAAAACAAAACTCCTCTTGCTCCGATAATCACCTATGGGCAGGATATCACATGTACCTATTCTGTACAGTGAAAATCAACATATTCAACCGATACGCGATTCAACTGCTAACCTCAGAAGTTTTTCAACCTTGTCAGTTTGCGACACATCAGGAGGAAACCTTAGACTAAAAGACATAACAATAATTTGGCATGGTTCATAACGACTTTTTGTGTTGACTTGAAGAATGTGACGGTATAGCAAACACAACGGGGTGGAAGATATATCAGAGCACGTTGATGGCTTCTTTGAATTCTACTTCAGCGTAATAGAAATTTTTTAAAATTCTATAGTCAATCTTTATGTCTAGATGTTTAACTCAAGGGTATGCAACCCCTCACTAAGGATTACCTTCCATGGTCTACAAAAAACAACTTCTTAAACGAAAGAACGATGTCGGTAAAGTCTCTTGTTTATTGCATCAGTAAAAGTTTGATAATCTATCTTTTCCACTGGTGCAGTTCGGGAACAGACAACGAGAAGATATCCAAATTTTCAATCAAACCCAACGGATCGAGCACCGTGGAGGATATCTTATATTTTGTTGAAGACAGTTTGGATGTCAACTCCCAGAAAAATATTATAGTGTTGGAAAATTTGCACAACATTCACGGAGCTGTTGAACAGCTAGTGGAAGCCCTATTTCGCAAATACTCGGAAGCCAGGTAAACCAACTTCGTAATGACTGTTACCGACTCATCTATTTTATCCAGAGACAGCGCTGGATTTCATTCACTGTATTTTTTGCAGTTTTCTACAGATTACAGATTAAATCTTCTAGAACGTAGATGACCAGTTGAGAATAAGCACGTGTCGACTGGTAGCATTTGACACAGCTAGAATCTTCGCTAAGCACAAACTATTAGCATAAATTGAAATGTCTTCGAAAACAGCGGTACCCAAACGTAACATTGCGTTTGTGCCATCATATGGTTGCATTTGCTTCGAACTGCGCCATGTCTGTCATGATTGTATTGATATTCAATTTCCTTAAGAGGCTTCGAATACAGTGTAACCATTGTAACCACCAAAATGAACTAATATTGTTGAATTGTATTATAAAGCACGATAATAACACACTGATAATTGACTTACGTCGCTTAAGCAGCCAACGTTCACCCAACAAAAGACTCCGTGGATAGTGTAACAAATTTCAAATGTACATCACCGGGTGAACGTTATCGAAACATTTCAAATCATCTGTACGACTACCGACAATCAGATACTACGCTTAGCATAGGTCAGTCTTATCAAAAGTTACACTCCGCTTTCTGTGAGCAACGAGATTTGATTATCAGTTTGTCATTTCAAGCGCTAATTGACATATTCGCGAGCAGTTTCGTTTTGTTGTATACACTGCGATGTAAACCCGTAAAGATGCAGTGGAATGTTATCGGGTTTGTCGTCACAGCTTACGCTATTAATTTCTGTCGTTGAGTTTGCATTAGGGGAACATGTCAAATAATATCATTTACTACAGATGAAAATGCAATTAGCAGGATTCAGTTTATCAGATTCTGATATAAAGTCATTTGGAACTGAAACGGACATATTTTTGGTTTTGTTCGAAATGAGCGTCTGTAGTTTTACTCATTACACTGTGCATCTGCGTCCAGTAATAACATGATCTTCCGTGGCCACAGCACTGGCACGTTCGAAGATAATAACTAATTCTACTTTAAGCAGAAATTGTGCTCTAAAGACATATGACTGATAGACGGTTATTACATTACGAGCATAAATGAAGCAGGCTAATTGAAACTACGGAAATCAACTGTTTGACTGTTTTGAAGGAATGAAGTTTCCGATTGTTCTAACTTCTCAAAATGAAGTCCCACTGTTAGGATAACGCTTTGTTAACGCCGAAAATTTATTTAGTTAGCAGTTATTTGTTAAAAAATATACTTATTGTCATCAGACCTGATAATACTTATCAAACAAATAGCAGATTTTCAAGTGTTGTAGATCAGCGACTGTTCGAAGAGTGTGATATCTTAAGAGGTTATGTTCATCTGCTTATTATCATCGTTAACCTACTTATTTGAAAACAATAAACCAACCAAAAAATTTGTGCTGATCTCGACAGTGTCCGATTACTACACATGCGTTTATCTCTAAACCTTGCTCCAAAATACTGTCCTCGAAAAAAAGGCGAACAACAAAGTTTGGAAACCGTACAGATACATCACATTTTGGTCGTCCAAGCCCTAAGTAAGATAAAGGAAGCGGCCAAAACACTCAACAAAGAATTCGGCCTAGCGGGACTGAGTACAACGTTTAAAATCTTCCAGACATCGGTGGCAAGTACACCTTTTGATTGAGATCAAGCCAGTCAGAATGTTTAGTATATATGCATTCAGGATAGTAGTTTCAAGGAACGTTCGCAATAAAGGCTGTCCAACTTTTACAAAGAGAGACATATGGCTCATGAAGCTACTCCTACACAATTCAGTAATTTCGGTTGGAGCCGATGATCATCTTTCTCATAGTGTATGATCATCCAGTTTGCCCAGTTAATTGTTCGCGCATAGAAAATCTTAAATGTTCTAAAGTAAAACTTTCCGTATAAAAAGAGACAAATATGCATTTTTACTGTCTCCTAACTAGGTCAATAGACTAAATGTTTATGCTAAAATTGTGCCTTTCTGGAACACCTGATCAATACAGATTATTCAATTGAAATGGGGACATAGTTAGATGTTGTCTACCACAGGACATATTATAGACGAAGGGCGATCCAACGACAAATCATGGTGATCGAGGAAACATACGGATAACACCTATGTCAAACAACCTTATGTATGCAAATCCATTATTTGAAACGCTGCTATTGTTAGCTATTCACGTGAGCCACTCAGAACAACGTCTACCTCAGATTATCTAACAGCCATGTTAATGTTTATTGTTGATCACGACTATAGACAACCGCCAACATCTGCTTCATAAGCATGTACTGTAAACATAATCTCGTCTTCGTTAAGTTGAAATTCAACAACCTATTTGATGTATTCTCCTTGAACATTCACGTTCATGTCCATAAACCGATCCTATCACTATTTACGCTCACATCATTTTACTTGCTCTTCATATAGGCTCATCATTCTGGCCACAAGCGACTTTCGCAACAAGGAAATGGATAGTCTGCAAGTAAAGGGCATGATTCGGTAAGTTGTCATGGTTGGAGTATATAGATAGAACCATAGAGAAATTGGGCAGTGGTTTTGCTGACGTAGATTTGTGTTACTAAGACGTAATCTGAAAGCTTCTTTTTCTTTTAAACATTGATGTCTGACCATAGCTTGAAACTGGACGTAAACAAGAAACAATTTGAATCGGATAGTTTTTATATGAAAGCTGGATAAAATTGAGTTCCACGAAGATGGTCACAAACCCTAACGGATATATGGACAAAAATCACTTACAACTAGCAAGTACGCAAACGACCTCAGTGATGAGCTTCAAATAGACAAACCACTTGAGAACTCAAAGGCGTTTTACAGCATTCTGAACCTATGCCTGCGCAGCACAGCGTTGGACGAAACATTTTTAGCATTTTAAGTTATATCGAACAGGGCAAACACCTCAATAAGTTTGATTGTGTACAACACCTGGGCGTATCAACGAACAAAACCTCACCTGATACACTCATAAATGTCAGCCATGCCCTAACGGGCTGTTCTCGCCAAGGAGAAATTCAATCACTTACTCTATTCCATAACCAGCAATAGTAACACTTCCTTAACGATCTTGTCATACACACCCAGCTTTTGCCCTGAACAAACCTCCCGTTAATCAGGACTAATCGGGCCGAAACTTAAAGCCGAAACGTTCATCACTGACACAACTCAAAATTATGTCGAACGAAACAGAACATTACTAACCTCATTATTGTCACAAACAATACAGCAGCAGCAGCAGCCGGTGTTCAACCACCAGCCGCCATAAAAAACAAACAAATTTTTTAATTTACAGAAAAGGAAAAAAGGATGAGATCACAAAAACATTAAGAAAATTGGCTTGTGTGGCCTGTAGTTGACTAACATAAGAGTAACTTGAATCGCCAACATTACAAGTAAATTGACCGACCACAGTCACTGTCCTTATATACTGACGTGCCTAGGTATCATACACAAGTTCCACCTATGACATCCCGCATTAGCAACTTTTGCTTGTGGAGTTACAAACAAGTAAATAACATGTAAAACTGTTCATCTGTTCAAAAAGATTAGAGAAAGCTCCTACTTGTAATTGTTTGCGTTCATGGTCAACCGGATTGCAAATCGAGACACTTGATAGTTGCTTATTACCATATAATGGTCTTTTAAAATTCATTTCGGGGACCACTTCAAACAAGATGCTTAGAACAATACAGAATGATCGATCAACTCAACGTGTTGAGAGATGTAAACCTTTTACTTATTATCTCGGCCGCATACATTCAAAACAATCGATCAGATAAGGCCAGGGAGCAGAAACAAAACGGATTTAGCTGTCCACACGAAAAACAGTGGTGAGTAGGGCTCTTTCAGATCTACGGACGTAATAAAGGTTACATGGACACGCCAGTAACACAGTTGGATGGTGCCTTGTCGGAGTGAACGCCAGTGATCTCGCGTTTCGTTAACGTAACTGTGTGTTAACTGAACTGCTGGAGTCAATCATGAAGCAGCAAACGTGAGTGCCTAAAATTTCTGTGTCTTCGATCGCAAAACAAGTTGTCGAGACATCATCTAGTTGACTTCATCAATTTAGGTACCGTATCTGCACGGCATCAAGATGCGTGATAACCAACGATTACTGAGGCCACGGTGATTAAAAACACCAACAAACTTTCCGCGGTGGTGAACGTGCTGTTGCAAAACGCATCACTGTCGTGATAGAAATAGGGTCTAAAACACTGAATGCCTTTTATACATTTAGTTAAGACAGAGAGAAGACATTTATCGCGAGATTTTAACATTTCGGGTTGCTCTCCTCAGTGGCCAACCTGAAACTACTAAATTCTGTACAAGCCGCACATAAAAACAACAATTGAACGAACCCACCACATCGTTCTGACCTTTCACGCGCTCATAGTGCAATCAATTCCAGGGCAAAAAGATTGATTAGATCAGCGCCTTCTATGCACACAGAACTGACTGATGTTGTTTGATTAGCATTGCTTCACTAATCGCTGACAGTTTCCGGGTGCTATTATGCAACAATATCTTGAACGATTTGACAGGGTCAACTATGTGCCTGGTTGCTAAGATGTGTTTGGCGATCGATGAGGCCGGATTCTTCGAGCCTGTTACTTTCAGCAGGTCGTCTTTTGAGATTGCACTTGATAAACACTTACGAATGGTACTGATGGATAGTCGGGAATCAGATTAATTTCAAGCCGAACATCATCCACGATTGATCGCACCTGTCGCATTTCTATAGACATTTCAGTCGGCCCCTTTTGAAAACAAGCACTAGACTCGAGTTTCGCCCTCAATACAGCTCGTCAGTAGTGCATATCATAGCCACTGCCGGGACTTGAACTCCGGCCACGCTTTCATGAGGCAACCGTGTTTTACACTGTGCCACTGACCTCACATTAGACACGACCGAATTATCAGCTGTGAACATTCAACCACTTTCGTTTGTGAGCAATGATCAGGTTGCCCGATCGCTTCCATAGGAGATAGCTACCGTCTGTTAACTCCGAGAGATAACCCCGCCATTAGGACTACCAAGACAGGTCGAAATCTCCGATCCCATTAAACCTGCTAGCCAATATTTTAGGTTACTGATGAGTTGTCGAGCAAGAATAAGATCCGTAGGAAGTTCTAATAAGATAACTGAATGTACATTCTGGATGGAAGTAGAATAAAATACAAATTTAACAGTCTCCTTAACGGTGATACACACTTAACTGATCATTCTGTCTCTCACGTATTATATCAGTTCAGCTGCAGTTGCAATGAAATCTCCATAAGCAGGACAGAAAGGCGCTTGCATCAGCCAATGGCAGAGCACATTTCCAACTGTTTTTTAACTGCAATCTCAGAAGAAGAACCCGGCTTCATCGATCGCCAAACACATCTTAGCAACCAGGCACATAGTTGACCCTGTCAAATCGTTCAAGATATTGTTGCATAATAGCACCCGGAAACTGTCAGCGATTAGTGAAGCAATGCTAATCAAACAACATCAGTCAGTTCTGTGTGCATAGAAGGCGCTGACCTAATCAATCTTTTTGCCCTGGAATTGATTGCACTATGAGCGCGTGAAAGGTCAGAACGATGTGGTGGGTTCGTTCAATTGTTGTTTTTATGTGCGGCTTGTACAGAATTTAGTAGTTTCAGGTTGGCCACTGAGGAGAGCAACCCGAAATGTTAAAATCTCGCGATAAATGTCTTCTCTCTGCGTTAACTAACAGGGTTTAACTCAGCACTATTTTGTGGATGAACAATCAAATCTATGAGGGTTATTGCTGTTTTGTCGCTACGCCATGAACATAAACATCGAAGTACTTTGTGTGTAGTTGTTGCGAATAAACAAAATGTTACCTTCTCGAATTGGCCGCCTTCTTCTCGTATTTCGGACCTTTGAGATGAAAATATTTTCCACACACCCCTGCATAAAGCTTCACTCCCTATAAACAGTTCTCTCTGGTTGTTATAAACAGTTCTCCCTGGTTGTTCCCTCTGGTTGATTGATAGGAGTTTTGTTCTATTGATTCACTTTCGAAAAGAATAAGGTGCGTTGATGAAACAACAATCACTATTTTTTTTAAAAATATTTGTGGGACTGGTTGGTAAGTAAATTTCAGATTAGTCACGTTCTCGAACACAGTCTGGGACGAGCTGTTAAGACGTCGTTACGTTCGACCTCGTATGCGTTTTTATACGGACACCTAAGCTTGACATGCTTGAGCACACTGAGTGTTAGTGGTACGGAAGGCAAACTGGTTCAGAACATTTGCTAGAAAAGTTGGGTTATTGGGTCTAGTCGAATCATGTGAGAACACACTCATGTTTTACGTGGTCGAGTGATTGGGGGTAAAATTGCGGGATACAGCTGATTGAATGACTGGTAGTGCGATAAGAGGGATAACAACATCATCTATGTAACCAACTGTGGATAACCAATGTACCCCAAACAACTGTTTCAAACACTAATACCAAGTAGCAACACTGATAGCAGTTTGTGAACACCGCTCACACTGGTGTTGTTGCACCAAGCGAAACAGAAGGGGCTGATAGTTTGCGGAGTCGCTGGATAATCGGGTCTTTTCGACATAACGCTGGATACGTTTTCACTGTCATTTCGCTAAACCGCTTCTAATAACGTGGCGCATCCTGCGGAAAGGCTCTCGAATCACTTTCCAGCAGAACTTAGAGAAGTTAATTAGATGAAGCATTTGGTAGGTCAGAGAGTTACATATAACTTTGGGGACGGTTTGTCCCTAGCTCAGTTATTGATTGTTATGCTCGCACCGGATCCCAACTGAGTGATGCACAGTAGTATATTCTCGGAACAAAATTAAGTAGAACAGTCAGTATTTCATACGTACAATCTATGACCGAAAAACAGTATTTGCGTGTAGGGAATGAAATAGAGGCGCGTATTTCCCAGGCTAGAGCGGTGTTTACTAATCTGAGGTACTTATGGCGACAGAATAGTGAGGACTGTATTACTATTCGGCAGCGAAACCTGGCTACTCAGCGTAGAAGATGTGAACCGTCTTCAGGTATTTGACCACCGATGTCTGCGTTCAATCGCTCGTATCGGGTGGCCCCAACGAGTAAGCAACGAGGAGGTTAGAAAGCGGGTGTTTGGCACTGATTGTCAAACGAGTTCTTTTATTCACTCACTACATTTGCACAGACTTAAGCGGTTAGGTCATGTACTAAGGATGCCAGCTAATCGTCTGCCATATCGAGTACTGTGTACCGTC
>JTDE01001385.1:0-28374 GCA_014338405.1 Paragonimus skrjabini miyazakii | reverse complement strand
TCGTACATAGCAGAGATGACTACTCTTTCCAGGGTAAGGTGCGAGGTGGACAGATGATGACCTGGCGTAGACAAATAAAATCGTTCACGGATGGGTTGGGCACTGTAGGTCGAGTTCGTCTCCCGGGTTGGAGCCCTCGCGACTCAGAGAGTCGGTGGCTTGAAACTTTAGGTGAGATGGCGGCTAACCGAGCTCAGTGGCATGAATGTTGTCGTTGTTTGGCCGAGTTTTCTGTGAAGTGAGTGCACTTAATGACGCGGGAAAGTGAAAGCCGCAAGGAAGTTGTCTTGTTGATGACGCCTTACTTTCACTTACAGCTCGGTTGTTTGTTTGCAAGGTGTAGGCGCCTTGATGTTGTATGTTTAAATATAGACGTGGCTATTTTTAGTGGTTGGGTCCCCTCCTCTTTCCCATTTTACTTCCCTATTCCTATACAGGGTTTGTTTTTTCTTCTTCGTGGTTGTGTGGCAGTTAAGCATCAGTGTGATGTATTGCAGTCTATGATGATGATGATAACAAATGGTACGAAGCAAAATACCACGGGACGAAAAATGTAGGTCAATTGTTAAACTGAAGTAAAAGCATAAAGTTGTGCGGTTTGAAAACCGCTCATGGTGATCATTATTGTGAGTGGAGTAAGCTGTCCAGCGTATACAAAGACCGTAGATCACGGCGCTGTTTGCTATGGGAGACTTCTGTGTGCAAGCGTACGTTTCTGTGTTGCATCTGGCGTGTATATACTAAATAGCGCGGATATGCTGCAAAACCAATCCCCTGATTTCATTAGTTAAATCCGTAAACAGGAAATGTTGCGTCGAATCTGTAATGGAGCAGTCGTACTATACACACAAAGTTGAACACAAATACCTCAGCATAGCGCAACCATCGGGGTCCATTGGACAAATAAAAATTCACGAATGCCTGACAAAGACCCACCCGGTCATGGCTCTCTAGATGACAAGCGAACTCTGATTTCGGTGGTTTGTGTAAGATGTTGTGCGAACGCGTATGTATCGACCTGTATCTGAGACGTACGCATGTGGACTCATATCGGATTGTGCCTGGAGATAGGAAGCCCAAATTGTTCCGCCATAATTTCGTGGGCACTCCATTTTGAACACATTTGCTCGTCTCTCTGGCATTCGGATAGTGTCTGGCCAGTCTGCTTTGAAACTGTGAACATTAAAATACGCTCTTAAAATAATGAGGAATAAAGCTAACATTAAGCTAGGGAATACAAAGCCAGAGAAAAAGGAATTGATCACATTACATGACTTTAACATTTCATTTGAAAATGCCTCCTACTCGTATTCTTTCCATGCAACAGGGTGTTGGAGCATTTATCGGACATCGACGATACAACTGAATTCCTTGCCTGCTATTTACGCAGAAAGTTGGTACAGACGCGCCTAGCCGAATTGAACAACACCGAGGTTCAGGTGCAACTGGGTGGACTTGTGCACGATCAACAGATCCTAACCCAACTGATCTCATGGATTCCAAAAGTTTGGAAATACTTGAACCGTCTGTTCTTGCCCTCTCTCCAGACCCAATGTCCTACGGTAATCAGCCTACGTGTCTTCCTTTCATGCCCAATAGATGTGAGGGCTTCGCGTAAGTGGTTCACAGATTTGTGGAATAACCTATTTATCCCGTTCCTCTTTCGTGCCCGCTCAACTGAACAAATGCTACAGTCCCAGTCCATGGCTTTGTCTGCCTCATTAGATTGGATTATGGCAACATGGCCTTGGCCCAGAGCCACGACAGATTTGATGTTGCAAACACCATACATGAGTCATTCCAGCACCAATCCTCTGCACAGTCCAACAGTTGAAGGCTCGCCCAGCAGTCCCTCAGACTGCTGTTTAAATACTTTTGGAGTGCCTAAATCAAACTCGACCATTCAGAAGCAGCGCGGATTAGAAAACCGCTCCAGCCTTGATTCTGGAATTGTACCCGATGGATATTCGACCACGAATGTTAGCGTTGGTGCCTCCAATCTACATTGTGAAACACAACCTTTTACTGGATTGGACTTATCAGAACGACTGACTGTGAATCATTTGCTGACCGAGGTCAGGAACTCCGAGGCGACCAGCCAGGAAGCTATTGGTTACATGATGACCAACCTAACTAGTCATGTATAACTATTGAAAGACGAATCCATTTGGCTTCAAATGCTGTAATCTTTGCTGATACATTGACACTAGAACCCTCTTTTGCTATTATTCCCATTCGCTGTTGTTAATTAAACTTCTTAACCCTCTTTGTACAGCTGTGCGTTTATTCATGCAATTAAACTTTTTGTACGCACCTAGACCATCGACGCTTGAAGTAACCATTTTCCGAAACTGCGTTTGAGGGTTTCATGACTGGTCTCTTCACGAATACTTTGCTTTCAACACCGTTGTCACATTTTAAAATACGATTTGCCATGGTTTCTTATTGTCTTTTAACTATACATATATATGATATGTATATTTAACGTATGATAGTAAGAGATTGTGTAGCTTGGCTGCCCTAATTTAGTCATTGTAAAACTGGACGGTCATTCTGTTAGTGTCTGATTACAAACGGAAGGGTGTTTTACGAAATTTCTGCTATCAAATGATTCACTCTGACAATTTGTTGTATTTGATGGAGACTAACAAAAGCATGCCATGCCACTTCTAAAACAGCACTCAAACGAAACGGTAGGACAAATTTACGAGATACATTATGATTACTGAATCCTGACGGTGAAACCTTCAAAATGGGTTTGTACTTATCCCAGAGCAGTATAAACAGAGCCTGTGAAATTCATTACTAAAAGCTCTAATACATCTAAGAAGATAAGAAACTAGCGTAGCAGTGGAATACAGATACTTCAAATTTATTATAAACTGATAGGCCAAAAATCAATGACAATTCTTCCCAACACGTAATAAACCATTTGCAATTTATCAGTCACTGCCACGAGCGTGAATTCGCATGACTTTCACAGTATACGTACATTCAGCTTTTGTCTGCCGTACACGACAACGTTATGAAGAATGATATTCACCTATTTCAACGTGGTGGTCAACCTTGTACACCGCCTTATTGATTAGAAATTCCGTTCTAGTGTAGCTGAAAATCGTTCAATAAAGTAAAATCGCTATCACCCAATTTGCACGTTCCCAGGCTGTCTGTGCACTCGCTTTTATGAACCGAAATTTTGGTCCACAATGCAATGTGGTTTCCCTCTAAACGTCACATGCACTTCTTCCTGGTTCTGTGCAATTGGCTGATGATTTCGGCTATATTTTCTCACCCATTCAGGCCCTCGTGTTGTCCGTGGTCCATCCGCTGTAGGCCCTAATCACATTCCACCACCACGGTGAGCCATCCCACTAAGTGTTGGAATAGTTGCTTCTCTGACTTCAATATCCATCAAACTACCATGTTAGCCAGGTCAGACAAAAAACAGTTACATTCGTAAGCCTGTATATCGCACTACTGACTGTGCAACAATTCCTGAGTGATGACGCACGGTCGCGTAGGTATACAACGCAACATGGTGGAAAAGTTTTCGGGATTTTTCAAAACATGATGTAGCTTTGATTGCAATTACTGCATACAGCAGTAGCCAGAATCGAAAATTTACGTCCTCTAAACTGTACTCTAGGACTAGGTAAGATTCTCACCACCAAATCAGTCAGATTCTTGAGTTAATGATTCATGATAAGCATCCCTTCAGAAAGACTATTAGGCCCAAGCTGTTCTGATTAACTGTGTTGTTCCGTCTTGTGAAAGTTTCCCTGCTTCCTACTGATGGTTTTGTTCCTCACTACTTTGCCATCTCCTGATTTGCCTATGGCGAACCATATCCGGGTGCTTTTAGATTTTGTATTGATAGTCGACTCAGTATTCGTTTTACTTTGACTCTGCATATAAACATGACTGCTCCCTATCGTTGTGAGTGGATCTGACGGTTTTGAACGGTGGCAGTCATTACGAAACGATAAAACCCTGTCTCGCATGGCGGCACGAGTCAGACGTTTGGGCCAGAGACTCCAGATGTGGTCACCCAGGTAACCTTTCTTCTGCAGCATGAGAAACCGAGAATTATCAGCAGATATTGTTTTCATATAGGTTGAACATCACCCACAATTGATCGCAGCTGTCACATTCCCACAGACTTTCCAGTCGGCCCTTTCGAACAGCAGAAGCACTAGACTCGAGTTTTGTTCTCATTAGAGCTCGTCAGCAGTGCATATTCCTGCCACTGCGGGAACTAAAACTCCAGCCACGCTGTTCATGAGGCAACCGTGTTTACCACTGCCCCAACGACCTCACATTAGGCACAACCGAATGATCATATGTGAACACTGAACCACTTTCGCTTGAGAGTAATGATCAGGTTGCCCGTTCACCTCGAGAGGATACACAGTTACTGTCTGTTGACTCCAATCGATGACCCCTCGACTACTTCTCTCCCAGTTTAAATCACAGAAATCATTGACTTGTTGAGCGGCATTCGATTACTGATGAGTCCTAGGGGATTTCGATTTTCATATAGATTGAATATCACCTAAAATTGATTGCAGCTCTCACTTGTTTTCTCTGTAGTAGTACTGCTCCGTTACTAAAAAATCGTCATCCTATCTTATTCCTAATTTTCTCGCCTTCCTGTGTCTGCAAGCAACAATCTACCTTAAAGACCAGTCAGTTGGTGAGTAGAGGTGCACTTGACGTCCAAACTCTATGGCAAGTAAGCTAACAATCTGATCTGGCGAGATTGCCTAAAGTTTGAAGCTTACTGTACAGTATGACTCCGAGATGTTAACCAATGCTTCCAGCACCATGTATAGTTGTACAAGCCCACACATAATTATCGATCCAAATGCCTCTTCCTCAAAGTCTTTGGTAACGCCGAGGCTAAATCTAGAAGTCTGGTTTGTATGGGGTTCGCACTGGATTCCATACCAAAGCAATGCTTGCACGGTCTGAGGCCAGTGAACAGTCATGCAAGAGTTGTCAGATTTAGCACAACGGTTAAAGTCAGTTGGCACAAATCACAAATGTTGTCTGTTCGTTGTGTTGATTTACTCTCCCAAATGACGCTACGAAAAATGCATCCCATGACATTTTCAGGGACCTTCTGAAACAGGCCAAACATTCATACTTCATCATGTCTGCAGACGACTTGAATGCTCAGCTTGGCTCTAGTGTTTCCGAATAAAAGCGGCTGGATGGCACGTTTAGTATTCAAGCACTATGCATTGATAACGGTGAAACTTTGCGGTAGTTATTTGCATTTTGAGATCTATATTTCCGAAAGTACATTTTATCGAAGGAACATAGGGACTACTGTGTGAATCTAAGCGGTGGACACAAATCGATCAACTAGTGACCAGATATTGTTGATGCCATTCCGTTGAGGATTGTCTCGCATCTGACAGTGACCAACTTGCAAGTTATGCGTTTCAATTTCATCCCATCGTTTGATAAGAAGTTACATGTTCGCAAATGCAAGATAAGTACGCCACGTTTGGGTGTAAAGAAAATTTGGCAGGTGACACTGGTAAGCGAAATGTTTCAGATCAAGTCGGATGGGAGATCCTTACGAAGAGCGAGAACAAGGCATAGCAGCTATGAAAGCCTGATGTGAGGAAATGGGCTTTGAATTCACAGAAATGAATTTCTGTCAAGTCGATGAATCTGGTTTTTGATGTTGACGGCAGCTAACGAGAAAGTACACTCAGGATGACTAAAAGCTTCCTCAAAATCTGTATCAATGTGTCGAACAATATAAACAAATAGAGCGAGTCAGCTTTTTATCTAGGAAATGTTTAGTGTTGTGTTTCATAATTCGTGGTTACGTCGACCATCGGTTTGGTGTAAGCGAAGCTATAATGGAAATAGTTCATTTTTCACCAGGCTGACCTGACAGGTGGGCTGAGCATTCTGAAAAACATTTCAGTTGACCTCAACTAGATCACGTAACAGATGGCATTCGAAGGGTCAGTTCCAGACAATCCTGTGTCGACTACCAAAACCACCCTGAAGGTTAAGCTGCTAAAACGAAACAAGGCTTCATGTCCAGATTTTCCTCCTCTTTCTAAAGTGGTTAAGGGGGTTCAGCAGCAAGAATGACTGGGCTTCATCAAATGTTTTGGGAACCTGAGAGGATGTTGCATTTTCAGCACTTATCAAGATTTATTCCTGTGTTCATAAGGGAGGACCGAAGCTTACATGAAAAACCCAGGGACATCTATCTTGACCCTATCACATTCAGCGTACTCAATGGCCTTATAATGTCACCAAACGAAAGTGAAATCGGATATGCACAAAACAAGCCAACTTTCGATGCGGTCAAGGTTGCATTGACTACCTTTGCAACAGGCCTTGGATCATCGGCACTCTTATAGGCAGCAGCCAGTTGTGGTCTTTTGAGGTTTAAAACCTGCCTTCGATTCAACTGCCCATCATGCACGCTGGAATTGCCTTCTTATCAAAGGAGCGTCAAAAGAATATCAAAATCCGTTGAGATCATTATATACTCATTCTGCCATTAAGATGGGAGTTAAGGGACAATTGTCCTGGGTAGTCATCATCTTTCACAAATGATATCCTACCTCTTCTCTCCTATAAAATTTTATCATGGAGGAAATTCTAAAAGTCACACCTGGAAAAGTTAGGGAACACGCTAAGTTCAGTGGAGTATGCAGACAGTACTGTCCCCCCTAGCCATATGCGGACCATGCCAAACAGGATGGACGGTCAGGTTTGTCTATGTGGAATATGCTTCACAAGTTCAAAGTGCTGCTTCAGGACTGAGGCACTTCAACTTCCACGTTCTATATTGAAGTTAATCTGCATGAGATTGTGGACAGTTATACACATATAGTGGAACGAAGAAATGAATCACTAACCCTATAAAGCTATTTACAATGACTCATAGTAATTGTTCACAATAGATTCCACCACACTAGACCTGATGTAAGTCGGAAGAAGTTTCCCTTTGAACAACAAACAAACTCTAGTGAATCCGGTTTCTGTAGTGTGCTAAAGAGAGATATTGTCACGGTTAGATCATGGTAACAACGATCACATAGAAGCAAAAGATAAGGTGCGCGAGGACAGCGTCTTTTATTCAATCAAACGACTGCAGATAGATCATGTGTACAACGAACGCAACAGGCATGAAAACAGTATCTGGTGGGAGACTGGAAAGCGCAAGATATTTGGATAAAATCACCTCCCCAGCTTGTAATAACGCTGGAGGGGGATAGGCGAGGACAGCAAAGACACTGCTTGCCTTTGTCACCCTACGTCGTCCGTGGTTTCGGAAACACGTCCGGTTGTTTTTGTATGCGTCTTTTTTTGCTCGATAACTTGGAAGCGATGCATGTTTGTGACGACGATACGTAAAGATTTCCTGCGTTTGACAGTCTGTATTTCCGCCACTTAGCCCACAAGTTAGCTGCCTGTATGAACGACGTGACGGTTCGCTGGAGCGTATTTCTTAAAAACCGAGATACGTAATCAGTTGCCCAATACAAATATTCAGTCTGCGATTGTTTGATCACATGCTCCGTATTCTAACTGAGCATTTACGGCACTGCGCATTAGCTAGTGAAATAATCAACAGCTGGGTAAAGCTACATGAACTATGAAATAACGACGAGGACACAAGGTATGAGAACGCCGACGATTCCGTTGAGTGAGGAACGGGTAGGTACTGCTTACCAGGTTGTGAACCCCCCGATCACTTAAATCGCCGAAGCTAGTATCATGCCTGTGTTCAGTACTGTCCTAGTTATTCTTTCAGTTTCCTTTTATCTAGTTTATTTCCTTTTCTTTTG
Source organism: Paragonimus skrjabini miyazakii (assembly GCA_014338405.1). Taxonomy (NCBI): domain Eukaryota; kingdom Metazoa; phylum Platyhelminthes; class Trematoda; order Plagiorchiida; family Troglotrematidae; genus Paragonimus; species Paragonimus skrjabini miyazakii. The sequence goes on along the minus strand of JTDE01001385.1, from coordinate 20,545 downwards.
GTGCTTTTTACTAGGATAGTATCCACCATTGTTGAGGTGGATCCACAGCACTGTTCTAGCAAGCTCGTAGACTTTAGGAATGAATAACGACGCTAAAAAACTGAGTAACGATTTGTGAAAACGTATGCATGCCACAGAGGTATGGGCACAGATATGTTTCTTGGACCACAGTAAGGCATTCTACTGCGTAAAACAAGCAAATCTCTGTCAACCTTTACATGATGATCGATTCCAGCCGAGTTTAATTAGTCTAACAAATCATATCATTAAAAGAACAGGACTCATACGGGCCAACAACGCTGTATTGTTTGACTTTATAACTTTCTCTAGTGTACTCCAGTCGGCCTTCTTGTCGCCTTTCACACCCTCAGCACAAGTGGGTAGAGCGTCACATTAAAAAAGAACAAGGATTTTGCTTTTTCGAACAATTCTAACACAACATTACCGCCATCAGGAGGGATATCGTAAGAAGCCGAAGCGTAGCCAGATCGCCAATCACGGGGCTTGGCTGATGGAGAAAGTGAAAGAAAGAGGGACCACTTTCATTTCAGGGAGTACCAGCGGACTCTTCAAGCTTATCCTACTGGTTTAAGGCAACTGTCTGTCAGTGAAACTATCAACGAGGCATATAGCACACTCGTCCATGATAAGTCCAGAAGATTACAACACTAGGCGGGGCATTTTGAAGAGCAATTTAGCTGACCTCCTGGTTCTGTTGTGTTATCAGCACAAACTTGCAACGTCAGTAGAATTAGGACCACCAACAAAAGCTGAGGACTCTGATTGCATTTCGGTTGTCAAATGAAGTAGGGCTGCTGGTCCAGATGATCTCGTGCAACACATTTCAAGGGTATGGAGGTGTTAGCAGAGGCCTTGATTCAGTTGTCCCAACGTGCGTGGATGAAGGAGGATATCCCTCTGTGCTGAGGTTACTCGATAACAGCTCCCATAATCAAGAAAAGAGTGCGGGGCTCTTGCAAAAACTATAGGGTAGTTAGCTTAACCCCAACTATTACTTTGGTTCTGGCATCCATTATACTTCGTCGACACATTGCTGCTCTAGAGGTGAACAGTCAAAGTTTCGTTCTGGACGAGGAAAAAAACTGATTAAATTTTCATTCTTCGCCAAATTCTGGAGCTGCGCCGTGTGTACTGCTGGCAAACAGTGGCCGTATTTCTCGGCTTTAAAGGTGCGTTCAATTCGGTGAATCGATTTACTCTTTTAGAGTCGCCTAAACACAAAGACGTAACGAACAAGTATGCGAACATACTGTCAGCGCTTTTTTCCTATACTTCTGCTCAGGTTGGGGTTCACAGGGAACTATCTACTAGTTTCAGCACCATGAGCAGCGTACGTCAAGGATGTCCAATTTAACCATTTCTGTTTAATGTTGTCATAGACGAGATAATGGAGGACTGTCGGTGGCACTCGTAAGATGCCGGTATGGACCTCTTACCTGATGGAAGACCGACAGATCTTGATTATGCTGACGATAAGGTGTTGCTGTTTGACAACTTTCAAGCGGCACGAACAACGCTAAACGCTATTCCATGTTTTGCCAAATATACATGCAGATGTGTTTAGGATGGTATTGGTGCAAGTGAAATGTGGGAACTTTTTGAAAGATGCGACGTTTAATGAATGCGACATTTATGGAGATAGAGTATATATATATATATATATATATATATATATACGTATGTATATATATATATATATGACAAAATGAAATTCCTATGTTCCATTACAAAAACTGTGTTCCTTTCTAACTGTTCAAGCCGACGCTCGGGTATTCCGACCATTCGTTCAAAATTGCTTGTTTGACGGAGTAAACGTTTACTCACTCCATTTTCTATATTTTCTCTCACTCGTTGCAACAGTCCCGGCAAAAAATCCCGATCACTCCTCAGTTAATCTCGTTCAGTTCTCTCACCGTTGTCAGATTGGTAACGTAAACTCGGATTCCTGAAGATCTAAAAAAAATCCATCCCGGAACTCGTCAGGGTCATTCGCCTGAACTGTAAAAACCAATCTATGTTTCCAGAGAATTTAGTTTCAACGGACAAGCAGCCTTTGTGTGCGATCGCACTTAATCACATGGACGGAACAAAGTTCTTAACGAACGTTGTGATAACTCACCCACACGGTTAAAGATCAGATCATCACTTACTTCATTGAATAAGCGTTCAACAAGTACTTGTGCTGTCACTTTCACGAGAACCTATAGTTTACATTTTCCACTAATGATGTACTACCAGAGAGTAATAAGCTGCCGAAAAATGATCGTTCTGCCAAACTGAGTAAACACGTAGATAAAAAAACACTTCATCCGTGTATAAGACGTGATTGCTGGATTTATCAAGCTGCCACCAGATGCAATATTATAGGTGATCGGTCATATAGTTCGAAGTGGTCGTTTTTGCAGTCATCGGCTAACCAGCACGCTATCATTCAACTTTCACAGCAGGCCAAACAGAGATTGAAAATAAGTGTAAACGCAATTAAATTCACTTGAAGAGAAAGTTGCGCGGTCGTTCTTATTGCGATGACAATGGTCCTTAGGTGAGTAACAATTTTTGATCGACCCATCCTTAGATGTTGTCCCATTTGTGAAGCGAAGTCTTACAAAATACGATCACGCAAATACATCAACAGTAGTGTAGATGAAAGCACATCAGTTATGGCTGCACACTGTTTTGCCATATAGTGATTTCAACTGATAAGATGTGAGATCATGAAGTCAACAGACTGGTAGGCGACGTGTCGATTTTGTTCACAGGGACATTTGAAGGCCTTATAGTTCGCGATCAGGCTTTTGGCGAAGGTTTAGTGGTGTGTTCCCATAGTTGTTGGTCCCAGTGAACAATACCCATTGCGGCTGCAACATGTGGTTCAACAAACATAGATTGTGCACCACAACTGATTGACCACTTGAGTAGGTAGTAGTAAGTTTACAAATATGCGATGCGTGCGGCGGCGGCGATCACACGACGATTCCATGTGAGGTAGGCCAGTTGACAAAAGCAACGATCGTCAAGCACACATTGGCCCATAACCTTCTTGATAACAGGCTGCCTTTCCGAAACAAAGCAGAATGGATCGTGCAAAAGTATCAAACACCTTTCCAATCAACGATAAACGGACGCCTCGGCACCATAGATTAACATGGTTTGCGAAGTAAACACAGGATTTTACTATTCTCGCCGTTAAGTTCACAGAAATATTGGACGCCAACACCGAAATAGATGGAACGGTCTACAATATTAGCCGGACTGTCCACATAAAAAATGTGCGAGCGAGAAAAATTGTGAACATTTCGTTTCGTAATACGATCTTTGACATTGTTGCAGTTAAAGGTTGTTCGAGTCACATCACCATTTGGTCTAGTTCATGGCCGGTTACACAAATGTGTACATAACCAAACGGACTTGCAATTGTTAGGATCTGAAACAGATTCGAGAAACGACCTGAATGCCTTTAACGTGCATGCCTATGTTATTAACCGCATTGACACGTCGTATTTGATATCACAGTGCGGTTCCGTGTTCACAACCTTTCATCTTACATCCCGAACGGTACCGTGACCTATATAAACAGCTGTTTCGTTCATTTTACGTCCGACACGGTTGGCGGGTCCAACTTGGTCAACACCGTTTGTATCTGTACAACAGGCTCACACACGAATTACTCTGCCCACAGTGCAGCACGACCATTGGTCACAAACACCACCAAGTGAAAAACCACGAGGTTCTGACATATCCACGTTACGGGACGAGAAGTCAACAACACATCATACTTCCAATTTGTCACACGAGAGGACATTTGACTCCAAGACTTCTACAGCTCCATCCAGCAAACAAATTACAATTTAAGGACTAAGTTAACATCAACTTGTTTTACCGCAAGTTTGTACTGGTTCAATCGGTGCTTCACAGTGATCAACTTCGAAAATTTCGGGTATTGATGAGTCAAAACAAAATGCCTGCATCTATCAGTTCTCGTGTTCCAACTGTTTTGTCCAAACGTCTGAAGAGAACGAACTGTTTAAAAGCATTTCTATTGTGTTCTCAGGATTTTGATAAAGCCACACACTTTGTAACATGGTTTTGTTATTCACTTATATTTGGTACACTGCTATCTATGTGCTACATATATTCTTACTGGCGTCGTTCACTCTCTGACTACAAATGACTTTTACGTTAATGCGATATGTTACCAATAAGCTTAACTGCCGATAACCTACAAGTTTATTGAGAAACTACGAATAAAAAATTGATCTAAAAAGTATTACAATCAGTCGTAGTTCCGATTTGTTTTGAACAAGAATGAGAACGGCCAACAAAAGTTTTGCGCGCTGGGTTTTGGTAAGGTAAAAACGCTTCGTTATGATCCAGGATGAAACTAACAATACGTTACAGGGATGGCGGTCACTCTGTTGAACATCCAGACCTCTAAGTGCCGAGGACGTCCACTTTCTTGGAAGCTCAACCTGATACTGAACAGAATGAGCCGCTGAACAACAAATGCATTACTCCGAGCTACAAAATCCACGAACAATCTTAACAACTGCAATATGTGATACATTCTTTTTATGTCACTTAAACTGAACAGTTTTCACATGATAAGTGTATATCACCTACTGAGTCGTTTCTTTGAGTACGGTTTTATTCACCGTATTGGGTTACAAGTATTTTCTGGCCCAATGCACTTGTTAGCAATAATAAATTAAGGGTCAGTAATTAAACGAGAACAGTATGGGATGCTAACGGGAAGAGGAGAGCGAAGGTTACCAGTGCGTTGAAATCAACCGAATGTCTAGTGGCGTTATCGTACTCATTACTAACTAATGGGTCACGTGTGCGAACAAATCACTTCCTCTGACCTTCCTATTTAATCCTAGCGGTCCGCCACCGTGTTGTGTCAACGCTTACTAGACCTTCGTTTCTAGTTTTCGCCAAATCAACCGCCGATTATTAGTGTGGGATGAATCCTGAATAGTGAAAGTTGGAGGTGCTGTCCTTTGACATATAGCGGGAAGTACCATCAGTTGCCGTGTGCATGGTGTGATGAGTCTGGCAAGAGTACGTTATCGGTCTGTCATACGAGGCAAGCTACTATCTTAGATAAACGGCGCAATTGACCAGTGTTAATAAAATCGTGCGCGTTAACGTTGCGCATAAGTGCGTGGCCTCGCATCAGTGTATGGCAGTCAGAAACATGATTGATTTCATGGAACATAGAAGGAAAGCAGGAACTTAGGAACATTTGATTTGAACCCGCTTACAAACAACTGCAGTTGACCATCACGTACCCCACTTCACAGTCCAGTTTAGATGGGTGAAAACTGTTTATTTTTTATACAGTTATAGACTTACAGAGTGCTAACAGCTGACCACACACAAATGAGGGAAGCTATTGTCAAACTGCAAAAATAGAAGGACAATTCATGTCAAGACCATCGCGACACTTAGCCGTAATGAGGCGCCATCTCCTGGTTTGAATTTCGGATAAACTGTGTGCTTCCCTTTCACCCGGAAAACACTGCTTTTACAGACAGGTTGACTTACGAGACCAATGATTGTGACAAGAACCATGTACACTCTTTCAACATTAATGGTGGAATCTCATCAGAACCTCAAATTAGACTGGGCATTTTACTTTCCACCCGTGAGTCTTACGGGCTGGCGTATTCTGTGCGGACAGAAACGTGTAGGACATTAGCTATTAAAGGTCGCGCACAAGAGAGCACTTTACTATAGTGTCCGACTAGCGCGAATGCTGCCTCGTCATGGTTACCAGTAGACTAGTCATCTAATCCTGACTTGAGTCACACGGGATATATGGCAATGTAAAAACTGTTAGGGTTAATTGCTACTGTATTGGGCATCTGCTTCAGGAACATCCCCGTGTCATACTGACATTAATCGTTAGATGTCCCGAAACCGCAATCAGATTTCATAATCGTGATAACTCTAGGTCAGTAGGTATCGGTCGCACACGGCTCGTTTGTTTCTAAAGACTGACCATTCTGATTGGTATACGTGGTTTTGGCCCGTTGGGTTTGGATGAAGAGCCTGAAATACTTCTGTGCATTGCCTTGCCCAGTCCTACTGTTCCTCATCTGCTGAGGCACAACTGTGTAGCCACGAAGCGAAATTTAGGAATTATCTCATAGACGCAATCCGCTTTGCAGAAGTCTCATCGAGTGACAAATTCAAGTTGGTGTAACTCCACTGTGTGGAAGGATTGGAGTTAAATGACCCCATGGTCACCAAATTCAAACCCTTATGTGACTGATCATAAGTGGTGTATTCGTCAGGACCCAGTGTAGCTGCAAAAGCGTACAATCGTACAGCCATCGAGATGAACGATTTACGCGTTCATGCTAGCTCAACTGAAGGACTTCGTCACAATACAAGGCAGACAGTTCCATTTAATGCACTACATGTTATAACATATTTGTAGTTATTAAATAAGTGAAGGGTATCTATTCTAGACCTTCGGTCATCCCGTTTTCTTTCTTTGCCTGAAGAGTTCTCGATACACGATTTATTCGTTCTGTAGTGGCCAAGATTTTGCTTGCTGAACGTTCTGATGCTGACTACCATCACAACAACCATGAACCAGACCAGCTCGGCTAATGAGTTCGAACAACTGGTATCGAACATTTAAAACTTACGTGATGAAATCCTTGACACCAGACCCAAATAGACTTAATGGTCTTAGCAAATGCATCACACCTATTGTCTACGAATATGTGGGTGACCGCAACACGAGTGACGTACTCAACATTCTCGAAAAACTTCATGTGAAATCCAAGAAGGAGGCTTCTGCTCGATCTTCATTGTTGACATGCAACCAACATACGGGTCAATAATTGGACTAGCTCCTTCAGGTTCTCCACTCGTTGGTGAAAATTATGCTTTCAAGTCTGTCTTGGCTGGACAGAATCAAAATTATGCGATACACGACGGACTCAATAGTGAAATGTAGTCTAGTAATTTACCAGAATGTCTTCTGGAAAACAGATCCTTCGGTCTGGATACTGTTTATGAACAGGCTCGATCCACGGAGATGGCTTATCAACAGTCTTATTATTTTAAGCAATCCGAATTGTCGCATTCTGTGTCGATTTTTGATCCTGATCCGCCAAAAGACATTGAACCTCTGCCACGTGAATCAGGAATATCTGTGACTATAAATGAACGGTACGGTTATATTAGACGATCAGGTTTCTGGCTTCTTGTTGTGTAGAATTTGTGGTAAAAAAGGACATTTTCAACTAGTGCCAGGCAACATGAATACATCCACCGCTAACTCCTCGGTGTATATGACGATCGTACTCCCTGCTTCTCAGGGCCTGTCAAACGCGGTTGTGCACAGTTTTGTTAATGGGGTATGCTAAATAAACCTGGGAGACTTGGCAGTTTCGACAGTTGTAATTCTGTTACAATCGTTCAAAAACAACGTCTGAGTGGAACATCATAACTTGTACTCGTCCGACAATGTACATTGAAAAACAATGATACATGAATTTATACTACAAAAATTCAGAGCATATTTTGAAATTTCGGTGTTTCCCAGTTGATGTGCTCATGTACTAGCTCATGCCCACGCAAAAGAACTAAGAGTCTCGATGGAAGGAAGTAACCAGTCGTTTCTATTACTCAGTGCAGTTAGCTGCGTGCACTGATTCAGCGCTGTTCCATGTCATCCCATAGCCAAATAGCACGCAGACCGTTGCAAAAGAACAACAGCATTGCCCTCCGGATGAACGTTTGCCATGGTGGTAGTGAAGAACTGCTTGAAGAAATGCGGTATTGTGTTATCTAATCACTTTTGAGAAAAATCCGGGATGTCTGTTGAGTATAAACCATAAAGCGTTTCGTACTTTTCGATGCTTACGATCTCGCAAAAATTAATGAATCTGTGACGAATATCTCAAACTATATTGTTTTCTCCACTGTGTACTTGAAAGGGTCCTAAAAACAACTACCAATCCAGGATAAAGACAAAACCGTTACCACATCCGAGGCCTGTTATAGTCTTTTTCATAGTGTACGGTGAGTTTACAGAGTTGCCGATTAGATCACCAGAGCGGCTGCCTTAGCTACCCTTACTTTTATAATTTCACCGTTTGTGGTAAGGATGAATAGCAATATGAAAACAAACTGGTGAGACTTTATGAAAGCGATAACAAGTGCAGGGAAGCATCCAAGGATGGATAAAATGTAATCGTTGTTGAACAATTCAGACGCGTGCGATAATAGATTTCTTATAAACTGAGAAAGCCTTGGACCGATAGGCACAAGAAGTAGAGTCTGCCAACTCCACGAGACTTGAGATGTCAACCGCGAATTGTCAAGTATTTTACATATTATTTTCAGAGAATATCAGTTTCCTTTCCATGTTCAGCTTCTAATCAGGAATAAAACGTTTTCACATAAGATGAAGTAGCAAGGTTCTATAAAGTCCTTAAAAATTAATTTGTCCAGTTCATAATGACAATCGTTGCTCCAAAAGCATATTTCGTAGTGAAAAGGGAAGGTTAGGACTTTACCATCGCAACCACATTATCACAAAGCGGCAGACCGTCTAACTTGTCCGCCAGTGGAAAAGACCTGTGCGCTTGCCGAAGCGATCACAGGATAGCACCAATATCAATTTGGCATGCATTTTCACTTGATCAAGGCCAGTCACCTATATGCACGACGTGAATCATCACAGGAAAATAAAAGCTGGCCAGATCCGGCGCTGGCAGATAGAATTGTCTCGTTACACCTTTGATGTGGTCTACCGCTGCAGTAAGGACGATAAAGTTGACGATGCATCATTCAGTAGACACATTACACCACCACCATGTAACAATAACCCGGAGAATCTACACAATTTCCTGTCACCATAGAGTTGTTCAACTTGTTCGCTTAGTGTGTTCCAGGAACCTGTTTTTCACAGTGGGCGGTGTGGAGATCACGTTTAGTTGTACGCCGCGGTAAAGCCTAAGTTTTGAAAATGCCCTTGGAAAGATAACCAAAGCAACGCGCCCTTCTGAGCGACTGAATGTTGATTTCAAAAGGCTCCTAACTCCAACTTCCCAGAATAAATGCCTGTTTGAGGTGAGTAAAAAATACGTACTACTTCCATTCGTATTTAACTGTCGTGATATGACAGCACCAAATAGCACTGATCGTTTTTGTCAATTTTCTTTATGGTTGGCATACCACATTACGCCCCTTTGGACCTATATTTATATCCGATGACTAGGTGAATGACATATAATCCCCAATTGAACGGTCGAACGGAACGTTCGAGAAGTACTCTCTGGCGGCCCATCACGCTTGTTGTCAAATCCGGATCCCCTCTAATCAGCGAATGGATTATCGTTCTCTGTGACATCCTACATTCCATCCATTCGCCTTTATGCGCCGCAGAACCCATCACGTGAACCGTCGTTCCGACACGATCAAAAATCAACTTAAGGTGCCCATTACCAAGCCAGTTGGCCGTTCTCGAGAAATCGATTACGCACAGCTGCCAGGACTAACGGCGACTAAAGCCATAACGCTTACAGGTACGGCTCAAAGCAGAAGGTGATAATAATGACGAATATTATGACAATTCCAGGAGTAGTTTTCGTACGACGTCCTTGTGTCAATAAACGAGCTACTGGTTGATGAACGATAGGTAGTTATTAAGCAGGTTCTATCCTAAGGCAGAGTAGTCTTATAGGGACAGTTCTCTACTACATCCTCCTCGAGGGACCAGGCCAGGTTTGTTTTAATGGCATTCTTCTCTAACCAAATTAGTTCCCGAGAACAGCCTGTGCTCCATGACCACTAAAAGGTGTTTGACCTTCTCGTAACGCTACCTGACAATGTAAGCACTGGAAAATCAGGTGATTAAACGTCAACCTTTAAAAGAACGGGGGAGGTGTCTCCAAGTGATCAAAACTAAGGCGCATATCAAGGCATCAGAGGAGACCGAATGTCGTGGTTCCTTTCTTCAAGACTCAATCGCCCACCCTCTAGGTATGTTCTCAAAGGCCCTTAACTACAGCAGAGTGCACTAACCACGGAGTCCTTCGTGTCCCATAATCCAAAACATTTCAGGGGCTAAGCAGAAGTTCCCGGAGCAATTGCGAAAGCCCATTACTGTCCTACATAACGCCAACTCCGGTAACGTTAGAGGTCGTTCACAGAATATTTGCTTTCTAAAGTTTGTACTCGGAACGGTGCTATGCACTTGTATCTTTTCCTTCGTCCGCATTATTCATCATGTTCTCTATTTTGCATTACAGCTATATGACTTGTTTACAGGTTGAATAAAGCCTATCGTTTTGGCAACTCACATTCTTCCTCAGTAACACTTTATTGAACGTACGTTTCGAATCACCACAATTTATTCAACTTGTAAAATGGCTGATCGTATCTTGCGTCCTGATCGTTTCGAAGCCGATCCCCACTCGGCTACCGCAACTGATCAGTGGCTTCAATGGCGAGACATTCCAGAACTTCCTAACTGCTGCAAAATCGCTTGAAATAGATGCATTGTATACTCTCGTTAATTATCAGTTCATATGTATACAAACACATCGCGGAATCTGACTTCTACAAAACAGCCATGTGTACACTCCAGAATCTTTACATTCAACCAAAAAATACTGTTCTTGCTCGACTTGTCTTTTCTACTGCTAAGCAAGAGAACGGGCAAAGTCTGAGTGAATTCCTTCAGAAACTCAAAACCTTGGCTTCGGGCTGTGATTTCCAAGCGGCCTCTGCTGAAGTGTATCGTGAAAAATTTATTCGTGATTCATTCATTCGTGAGCGACTACTCGACTATAAATCCTTGGACCTCACTTCAGTCTTCGATGTAGCTAGACAATTGGAACCAGCCCATCATCATCATCATCATCATAGACAGCAATACATCAGTGGTTCACACTGATGCTTAACTGCCACACAACCATGAAGAAGAGACAAACCCTGTTTAGGAAGAGAGAAAAAAGGGAGAGGGGAGGGGACCTACCACTAAAAAAGAGCTACGTCTACATTCAAACATACAACATCAAGGCGCCTACACCTTGCAAACAAACAACCGAGCTGTAAGTGAAAGTGAACCAGCCCAACCGCAATCACTCTCTTACAATCAACAAATCTCTTGCACCATGTTCCCACAAGCTACTGAGTACCTTCAAACGCTCGTCCCAAAGGCATATGACATCGAATGTACGGCAGCCGCAGGCAACTTTCCAAAACAGAATGGTTCTTTGTGCTTTTTCTGTGGATCACGTTGACAACCGCGAAGGCAGTGTCCAGCTCGTGAAGTTGTCTGTAAACGCCGTGGGAAAAAAGGGTACTACGGACGGGTGTGCCAGTCTTCTAAGATTGTACATTCTGCTGCAATATCGAAATCCGTATTACCGTCTGTCACCGTTGCAGTGGCCCCCGCGTGTGAACGGTAATCGGTTACAGGCTCTTGTTGATACAGGTAGTTCGGAAAGCTACATATCTCATTCTGTTGTTCGGGCGCATAAATGGAAAATCCACTCTTCCTGTCAAAAGATCACTATGGCATCTACCAGTTTATCCAGTTTCACACTCGGTCATTGTTTCGTTCCTATTCGTTTCAAACAACTGTCACACAACTCTATCAAATTGTCACTTCTCAACAATCTGTGTACTAATGTATTACTAGGACATTACTTTTTCAAAAGACATAAGTGCATCGAAATATCCTTTTCTGGTGCTGAGCCACCGTTTTCACTTTGCAACATGCTTGCTATTGCTGTTACTTCGCCGGTTCTGTTTCCATATATGTCGCCTGACTGTCAGCCAGTGGTCACTAGATCCAAACGCTACTGTTTATCCGATGAACTCTTTATCAAGTCTAAAACTGGAAAACTGTTGAACGCCGGGATTATTGAACCTTCTGCCTCACCTTGGAGAGCTCAAGTCTTGGTGCCGTCTAACGAACGGCAGGAACGTCGAGTGGTAGTGGACTACAGCTTGACAATCAATCGTTTCACTTACCTAAACGCCTACCCCTTACCTTGGATTGACGATATTAATGGGAGCATTTCTCGTTGTTTGGTCGAGTTGTCTGTGAAGTAAGTGCACTTGATGACGCGGGACAGTGAAAGCCGCAAGGATGCTGATGACGCTTTACTTTCATTTGTTTGTTTGCAAGGTGTAGGCGCCTTGATGTTGTATGTTTGAATGTAGACGTAGCTATTTTTTAGTGGTTAGGTCCCCTCCCCTTCCCTTTTTTTCTTCCTTCTTCTTAAACAGGGTTTGCTTTTTCTTCTTCGTGGTTGTGTGGCGGTTAAGCATCAGTTTGTGTGCATTGCTGTCTATGATGATGAGGTATTCAGTACTCTTGACCTCCAGAGTGCGTATCATCAGATACCCATCAAAAGGGAAGAGAAGATCTGCACCGCTTTTAAAGCAGCTGGACGTCTCTATCAATTCAATCGTCTTCCCTTCGGCGTCACCAATGGTGTGGCAGCGTTCCAGCGTACTACCAAAAATATCATCCAACGAGAGAAGTTATGTCGGGCCTTCGCCTACTTAGACAATCTGACTATCTGCGTCAGTTCCAACGAAGACCATTATCGTAATTTCACACAATTCTTCAACACCGCTCGCAAGTACGGAATCACTCTCAACGAACAGTGTTATGCGGACGCATAACATCAAATTGTTGTGTGTCAATAAACCGGATCCGGAACGTCTCCGACCAGTAAAAGGGCTACCAGCCCCGTCAAATCTAAAAGCACAAGAAAGAGTTATCGGTATGTTTGCTAATCACTCTCAATGGATCTCACAATATTCAGACAAAATCAGTGTGCTCGTCAGAAATAAGACCTTTCCTCTTCCCGAGGAGGCTCTGATTTCGTCTATCAATCTTAAGAAAGAGATCCAGGACTCAATAATCGTTACCGTTGAACCATGAGTGCCCCTGACAGTTGAGACTGACGCATCAGATATCGTCATCGCCGCAAGGGTGTACTAACATTTGGTCATAATTCACGTTTGCTTATTCGTATCACTCATCATTATCTTCTATACATTACAGCCACTGTACCGTCCTTCTCAGAAGAGTAAAGCCTTACTCTACGGGCCTTTGTCTTCTAACAACTCAACGTGCCACTGATCGATTACCGTTTTTCTGATTCATTACAAAGGGTAAACCAGAATGGACGACCAGCAGCATTTTTCTCCAGAACTTTAACACCATCCGAATGTAAACATTCTTCTGTCAAGAAAGAAGCTTACGCTATTGTGAAAAGCTTAAAAAAGTGGCGGTATTTTCTTCTGAGTCGCCATTTTACACTCACCACAGATCAGCGCTCTGTATCCTTTATGTCCGATCAAAAACAGACAGTGAAAATCAAGAACGAGAAAATGCAGCTTTGGCGACTTGAACTTTCCAACTTTCAATATGACATTCCTTACCGCCCTGGCTCTGATAATCGTGTTGCTGATACTCTGTCACGCAACTTCAACTGCTCTATTTCTCATGCTGTCGATCTAAAAACACTTCACGGGTCAGTGTCACCCTGGATGTACTCGTATGTTCCATCTAGTGCGTGTACGCAATCTACCGTTCAGCCTCGAGAATCCCAAACGAATCACTGCTCAGTGTAAAATTTAGGCAGAAACCGAATCCCGTTTTTTCACTCCGCCACATACACCTCTGATAAAAACAACCCAACCATTCGAAAGACTAAGCATTGCTTTTAAAGGACCCATCCCTTCATCCTCAAAGAATAAGTTCTTCTTGACAACTGTCGATGAAGTTTCCCGCTTCCCTTTTGCTTATCCGTGTGCCAACACTTCTTCCTCTACAGTGATTAATCGCCTTACCAATTTATTTTCCATTTTTGGCTCGCCTTCGTTCATTCATTCTAATCGTGGTTCTGCTTTCATTTCGAAAGAATTACTTTCGTTCCTCCACGATGAGAGTATTGCAACCAGTCGTACCATAGCCTATAACATAGTCAAACGGGCAAGTTGAACCTCTAAACGGTACCATATGGAAAACTATACTACTAGCGCTGAAAACAAAAAGCCGTGGGGTTGAACACTGGGAAACTGTGCTGTCAGATGCCCTTCATTCTATACGTTCCTTATTGTGCGCTGCAACCAATTGTACTCCAAACGAACGAATTTTCTATCATAACCGTAGAGCTTCTACGAGTCTCTCTTTACCAAGTTGGTTGGTGAACTCCGACAAAGTCCTCCCCCAAAAACAAAACCGGACGTCGAAATATGATCCGTACGTGGGTGAAGTTGAGTTGGTAGAATGCAATCCGACATATGCTCGCGTCCGCCATCTCAACGGCCGTGAGGATACAGTATCCTTACGCAATCTGGCACCAGCTGCAGAAGATACTGTAATGACCGACGAAGTAGAATTAAGAAAGGACAATGAGGCGCCCGATTCAAACTCAGTGGTTTCTCCGGTATCAGCGTTTGAGGAAAATCCTGACACTGATTCCAACAGTCATGACGGCTACGAAAATCTTCTGAGAATGAGATCCTACGTTCTGAGGAGTCGAGGGATATGATCCCCACATCACATTACTCATAGTTTGTGTCCCATGACCGACGAAAGTCTTGCTGAATTTACTTCCAGAGGGGGAGAATGTCATGCACTTGTATTTTTTCCTTCGTCTGCATTATTCATCGTGTTCTCTATTTTGCATTACAATCATATGGCTTAGTTACAAGTTGAATAAAGCCTATCGTTTTGGCAACACACATTCTCTCTCAGTAACAGTCTACTGAACGTACGTTTCGAATAACCCCAAACGGTTTGCTGGATTTTTCTTTTGCACATTAAAAAACGCGCGCACAGTCCGTTTCTCCAACATGTTTCTTGAGTGTGCTTAAGTTTTACCCGGATAAAACTGCAAGGTGAAAATCGCGTTATGAACCATGCACATCTCTGAAGGCGAAAAGCAGAACATCCACCTGAATCTCTGAGAAAAAATGTGAGCAAAAGAGCTTCAAGTGTGGCATATCTGCAGTAGATAGTGAATCCCACAGGGATGTTCATCTGCGCACAACTCTTGACGAAGGGTTCACCATATCCCAATAGGTGGCTCAGAGCTACCAAGATGGGAATGAAGATCATAGCAGGTCGCCCATCCGCGTCTATCCCCTCAGTTAGCATACTCTCTTCCCAAGCTTTTCTTCGCGTTCTTCCGTCTATTTTCTCACACAATCAAACGTGGAAGTAGATCACAGCTGTAATGTATACAGATCGTATGGGCTTATTCAATATAACTCCAGATATCAGACAGTTGGCTTATGGTGCCAATCCCCAAATTTCTCCTGTTGCGGAGACATTACCCATAACTAGCATAGCTGACAGTAAACTGAATATTCCTGAGCACGCTGTGTACTGCGCCGAGTCCTCCGACAGAGAAAATCTAGAGAACGATTCGGCCATCGCACTTCATGTACTGTCAGAGAATCACAACGTGTGTTGATCAAGCCCGAGTGATTCACAAGGGTCTGCCTTCCCATGCGGAGCGATGCTGTGCTGAAGCCCTCACGATTTACATACAACACGCCTCTATTAATCGCAATGATAGCAAACTCCTGTCTGCAGTGTGGTGTGGATAGATAAACAACACCAGACACAGACGCGTATTATCTACATCAGTCTCTCCCCAACCTAATAGGCAAAGGATTAGGCCAATCAGTTCAAATGCAGTGCAGAATGACCTAACCAAGGCAAGTCCAATGTGACCTCTGTTCCATTGTTAATGATTTCGATTACAACACTCCTGAGGAAGGCCACCCGAGGTGGTTGAAACGTAGAGTATCACAACTTGCTCGTAACGTTGTGTTATTCTCAATCCATTTATCAATAACATGTTGAACACGACGTCCAAACTGTTTGACTTTATTCGTACTAAATTTGGTGCGGATATCCTACAACTTTGCAAATCTCCCTCATTAATCTCCAAACACCCACGGTCATCGGGGAATTTCAGTCCTCCGAGAAGTGATGGTCCTTTGCTACGACTAGTAACGTAAGGGCAAGACACTCCCAGTGAGAAGTTGTGTCGGTTGATGTCATGCAACACGCCTGATGATGACGCACACTTCCTGTCTAGAAATCTTCCTGAGAGTCTAGCAGCTTTTCGTCTATTTACTATGGGCGACTATAGTGAATCAAAAATAAACTAATCCTCAGTGTCCCACCCGAACAATGAGAAAGAAGTTCCGACTTCCGTATCGAAGTTGATATGGTGGAAAGCGTGAACACATGTCTGCACCTCGATAGGGGACCTATTTGGTCAGCTTCCGACCTTGTTTAGCCTAACAATAAACGAGAACCACCAGGTGGACACAGTGGTCGTCAAGCTGCCACTTGTACAGTGACCGCGCGTTGCTCGCCTTTGATTTGATCTGCAACTGGTTGCAATAATCAACGAATCCACAGGTGAAAATTACAGTCAGGCTGTTTCTAAGTGCTCGAGAAGCCATCTCACTTACCACTTCTTGAATGAGTTCACAGACAACTATGCATTTCAAAACGCGCTCCGAAAAGCAGACGACTTATTCATGCTGCGCAAACCGTGCACTTTATCTTCTCGTTCACTTGTAGAACAGGTCGTCGTTGTAGAGTACGTCGTTTCTTCGATGGCGCTTGTCGCCTATTCAAAAAGCAAAAAATCATAGGTAATTCAGTAGAATTAAGTGCACGAGAGCAACATGTCGACACATTAAGTTCGTACTAGGAAAATTCTACAGAGGACTCGTGCTAACAAAAAATTCATTTGAACACACGCGTCGACTAAGAAAAAATAAACCTCAGTTACTTCTTTGTGGCTGTCTAAAGAGGGGAATTCTAGCAAGCCTAAATTAAGTGCCGTGACATTCAAGCAGTACTATTCAATGGTCTGCAATCTTACCCCACCGAAATGACACCCAACTCCACCTTTGTGAAAGATTCAGAAGTTGCTCTGTACGAATGACTTTCCTGTACTAGAAGTTTAAGATCACTTATTCAACATTAGTTCCCTTAGTGCGATGGACCCAAATAAATCTCGCACAAGGATCATCAAAAAGCTCCTTCTGTTCTCGCGGAACCCCCTCATAAGTTGCTTAGAGTTGAGGCTGGAGCAGACTTATAATCTCATAATGTGATGTCTGCAGAACTCCTCCAATGACCAACGCTAGTTCTTCTATTGTCCCTTATTTACACCAACGACCCTCCGGACAATACTTCCAGCAACGCTCTTGTCTACGCTGATGACCTAAAAATCGGAAATGTTATATCTTAGTGCACCACAGATTGATCTTGATTCAAGTGAACGCTGGTTAAAGGACCGGAGTCTTCCCTCGACGACGGCAAGCGTGCACACGTGACACTTGGAGGAGCCTGGCAATATCTTTGTGATTCATACCGCGCCCAGCGTAGTAGACATCTAGAAAATCGACCTGAAGAAAGATCTAGGTTTTGGGATGTCGTCACATGTATTCCACTTGTCGGAATGGAGCGGCTACATAAAAGCGAGTTGTTTCTCTTGGGATGATAAAACGGACCCTCACATTATAAACAGAGTTTTAAGCGTTTGCCAGATAAGTATAAGACCTTAACTACGTTGATTAAGTCGTGTACACGGGCGTGAAGGAAGACAGGTTCGACACTGGTAGTGTTCATCGTGCAGCTACTGGGCTGGTCTCTGGCATGTGACTTATGAACTGACTTGTATTCAATTGAATTTCGATGACAATGCGGTGATTTAAGTCGTACACACTTTTTTCAGCACAGGCTCCTTCGAACAGTAATTTACCTTAGTGGCTGATATCTCATATGGAAGGCGTTGTCTTCAACAGTAATTCTGTTGTCAGCTGGCGTTGGAGTTTGGATACTCAAGACCTTGATCTTACCTTCGAAAACCGTTTCGTTCATTCAGTTTATAATCTGCACAAGCCTGGCACAGTTCTGGCAGCTTGCTTTGAAAGCCTTGCGCAGTTCCATGAATCAACTAACATGGAGTTGGCGGGTGGAGACTGCGAATACTAGAGACGCTGTTTTACAGACGTAGATGAGCCATTGAATCAACCGGGTCCATGTGCGACTTTTGTTTGAATATGCTAGCTGAATGATATTTACAAGCCTTTAGGGGAATATAGATAAGTTGGAGAGTGTTCAGCAAACTGTTACAAAATCAGTATCAAGTCTTCGAAACTTTACGGGTGAAACTCGACGGAAATCTCTTGGTCTCCACCCATTCGAGTAGCGAAGACTTTGGGAACAACTTTCCCATTATGATGATGCGGATGATAATCTGAGGGTCTCACAGAAATATCCTTTATTTCCATGGATCGGAACGATCTGCAACGTCACAAGCAGTTGTACAACTTAAAGCTTCTACTTTTCGTTGGACAAATCATTTCTCATACGGGGCGGTGGAATGTGTCGTTTTTAATATACCTTCTCGGTTAAAATTCAAGGCAGTGCTGGATTTGCATTTTCGCAGCCAAAGTGATCACCGAGATAAGCAGCCATTGTCCACTTTATCAGAAACCCTACCATTTCTTTGAGGAGACTGGGATCTTAAAGAGCTATACACCAGTTTTTCCACGACTACTTTTCAGGAGAATTGGCGCGTGCACGACACGGGATAAAAAACGAATACACCGAGGAACACGGTATTCAAGCCCCGTGCTTGTGCAAAAATTGTAATCAAGGGATTACCAGTCCGATTTCGTGGCAACCTGCAGATTTCACCGACTTACTTGCGACACCATGCGTGAACTAGCTACGAAATCCATAGTCAAATTTTGCACCCATTATATTAGGTATGTACACGAGACGTAAGCAGTCTGATTGCTAGTTGGTATGTTACATAATAGTGTGGCGCGAACTGAGGGATCACATACCGGCCAAATCGCTCGTCGACGGTTGGTATTTAGCCTCCCTAGCTGTAAAGCCATGGTGCTATCACTTATAACGCTATACAGGATAGCTGGTACATCCCGTTTAATAAATACTCGGCCCCCACCCTCAACGGCCTTTTTATACATTACATATTCATGCGTAGCTCTCTTAAAATATGTGTAAATGGAAGGAAAACTAGCGACACTTTGACGCTACTCAAACGACTTTCAAGTGCAGTTCGATCCCTCTTGTTTTAAAGATTCTCTGCGTCGGCTTAATTCGGCCGCATCTCAAAAACGGATCCGCGATCTGGCCCTTTCTGAAGGTGGATAAATTACTCCTCGAAAGTGTTCGACGATGTTAAGACGGGTTAAGAACTACACCGTAAAGTGCACGTCTTACGGAAGTGAACAATGATTCACCAGGATTCCGACGGATAAGAGGTGACATGGTGCCTACCCTGGTCATCAAATTGCCCGACCATCCATGAAAATGGGTGCTTGATATGGTAACAGCATGCGGTCTGACGAACTACCACTTCAAACCAAAAATACAGCATTGCCAACTTGACTTGCTCACTGCGTATCTGTAAAGCACGAAATGATCTTTCTGAACATGTCAACTCTGCCAAATCCAATCACTATTTTCTGCCTTCGCCCAGACACCACACTTGCTTTTCACACTTCAGCACCATGACACCTGGCTCCGGAATTCTACGCATCGAGCTGCAGAGCTTTCAAAAGCCGCTGCTTTCTACATTCTTTGACAGGCAAGCCGTGCACTAAAGTTTCGTTTTAATCGTAAGCTGAGGGATGCATTTATCAAAATCACGAGTCAAAACAAAACAAACAGTAAGAGAAACTGCTAGCAGCTAAGTGTATTTTTCAAGTAAAGTACATCAGTTGTAAATATCACGGTTTTCATCAGTAAGTTCAA
Organism: Paragonimus skrjabini miyazakii; assembly: GCA_014338405.1. Classification (NCBI taxonomy): domain Eukaryota; kingdom Metazoa; phylum Platyhelminthes; class Trematoda; order Plagiorchiida; family Troglotrematidae; genus Paragonimus; species Paragonimus skrjabini miyazakii. The sequence continues at coordinate 702 of JTDE01001385.1, read as the reverse complement.
CATCCTCCACACGTTTGACTGAAATACGGATCATAGAATAAAGACAGCTTACTTGAATAGATTTTTTTATACTTAAAAGTTCGTTCTACGCCATCAACGCGTCGATCGTAGTGTCTTTTCAATGCACATCCGGTACCTACATGGATGAATTGGCGTATACGGGGAACGTACAAAATGTGGCCAGGGGAATCATGTAAACCATATGAGGGGCTGTATTTAAGGCCTTGACGAAAAAATTTCGAACTACTGGTAAATAAGGGTGTAGTAACACATACTTGCAGCCATTAATATCCAACAGCCCCAGAGGCACGGGGATAAGGCTGTGCACACACTCAAGGTCGTAACCTACAGCGATTCAGCGATTGATACACGGGTTCAGCGATTCAGCGATTGATTCATGGGTTCGAGGCAGAAGCCCAAGGGTCCCGGATCCAGTCAGTTTTTCTTGCTCAGCGTCAAGCGGGCGTCTGTTGACCTGAAAGTCAGTCATTGAAAACAGGGTGTAGCACCGCTCTTGGAGATTACATTAAATACCAAAATCAAAGTCAGATTGCTCACATGATAAAGATTTTTGAAAATGAGAGTCAAGTGCGGTTTTAAAACGTTGGCTAGAATCGGAGATAACGACCTCAGGAGGAAGACTGTTCCAATGGTTAATAACCTTGGGCAATTATCCGTTTCACGGGATTCGCCTTGAAGGTC
>JTDE01001384.1:121815-138255 GCA_014338405.1 Paragonimus skrjabini miyazakii | reverse complement strand
ACCAGATTAATATCATTTTCTGGATATCGTCAGTTGAGTTGATCACAAAATGTGACACAAGAAAGACTGGTCATCGTGGTCCACCACTGAGAGTACAGTCTGTTGACTGGGGGTGAAATACTTTGTATAGATTTTGTCGTACATCCATCTGCTACCAGAATCACGAGGTGGTAGTTATGTCTCACTTTCCAACCGATCTGCTGTCAAACCACATCAGATTGTGTGAATCAATTTTCTAACATGATATAAATTAGATGACAGGCAATATTTTATTCAAAAGTGTTCTCTCTCGATGGTTTGGGTTCGCGTTCATTACCACATCTTACAAACGTGTCTACATACTTGTCTACATTTCAGAGATGACATTATGTCGACTATAATCAAGAATTGTCTGAACATTGCAATAAATCCCACATGATATGCCGATTGGTGTGTATTTGTGCAGTAACAAGGCGCACTGCTCAGCAACATTTTCGCACTGAACGATGGAATGTATTGTCTACCGGGTGCGTGTGTGTGCGGAACTGCGCCGGGCGGCCTGAAGGAATACGATTCTGACGGGCGTCTGCGAGTTCAACGAGCTGTGATTGCGCGGCCGGAAACGAAAACTTGCGATACACAAGGAAGTAATCGGTGCCATAGGTCGAGATGACACGACTATATGACGTTACGATATGTGCGGCCGCGAATTCATCGGCCTCCTTGGATTAATCAGCCACCAGCGTACTCATAGTGCACAGTCAGCGAAGAGACGATAAGTACGTTACGCTCAGGTAGGTCATATGAGTACTTCCATTTTATTTTCGTTAATAGTTGCATCGACCAAAGCTATGGTGGTCTGGCAACTAATTTGCTCCCGTTTTCAGAAACGTGGGTGTCTGCAACATTTACCTCGTCTTTTATCTAGCTGTGTTAGTGATGAATAGTTTACCTGATCTTTTCGTAATGCAATCTAAATCTTCTTCTCCATTTTTATCCTCTCCGGAAGGAAATGACACTCCCATAATTAAATATTTCTTTTGTTACATTTGTGCGTCTTTCTTATCAGTATATGTCTCATCATTGCAGTCTCTGTCGCTGTTCGTTTTCCGAGAGATAAGGGTTTCTATTTCGTGCTAGTCATTCAATTGGCTAACCAGCATTGGTCGGCTGGACACAAATACATCACTCACAAACCTACTGGTCTTATTCCTTCGGGTGTACACTGGAAACGTGGTGTGTGAGTGGAACCGCAAGTGGTGCAGCGCATGTCACTTGTGTTGTGCGTATGTTCCGGTAAATATGACAAGCTAATTTAGAAAGGACACCATCAAACGCACTGCCTGCATGAAGTGGTCCTTGAACAGCCGTTGACTGACCGCAATACCTGCCCATTTTACGTGTTCTCTCTGTGTCATGTCACGAAAGTTGAACTGACGAAAACACGAATTCAGCTGAACATACAAGAGAAAGCCAGAAAACTCCAACTACCAAAATATGTTGCAACACGTCACTGGGGAGAATGGAAACACCATGCTATAGAAGCGAACAAGATGTCAGTTAGTTTCATTAAAGTGAGCTGAACCAGAATTGACCACCTGTGACCAATAGATATATTTGGTCTACCAATATAGATGATACCACCCGTGCATGTGAATTGATACTGAGCAACTAATGAGGTCTTTTTAGAACTGACGTACCATAATCCTCGGGCCAAATGTACTAAACAAGTTTCAAAACCATTTCAGGACAAAAGCCTTAATGTACACCAAAATTCACACACTCACTTTCGAATGTCACTTTTTCAGTGAGAGAATTAATTTTGTTTTCATTAACGGTGATAACTGTGATAAGGGTTATAATGTGTGTAACGTCGGATGATGGATCAAACGTTTGTAGAGGGGAGGGAGCTTCCGGAGTAATTCCAAAATACAATCGTTGGAAAATTTAAGCACAATGGACCAGTTTGTCATAGGACTCGTTGGTAGCAAGCATATCGATTGCGCTTGCAGATTTTGTGAAAATTTATCTTGAACGTTTTATTCCGTCACAGATCTACATGAATCCAGATCAGTGTGCGTGATCTACGTCTGCTTTCACCATATTCCATGTTTCTGACGGGAAGTAACCGTGTCGTAATGTCTACATTTACATTCCTGACAGATGTGATTTCACGAACTAGTAACAAAACGATACCTGGTTTCCTTCTGTTTTGATGTGGTCGTCAAAGTCCGCTGTCCAGCATAATTTTGACCGAAACGTAATGGCAACTTTCATAGAGTTGTGATTATTTTGGATTGTGTTTATCGTCCCCCTCCTCCAGAGAAGGAAATTTGCATTAATCCCCGAAATTGAAACAAATCCCGATTGTTAGTCATCTACTTGAGATCGGGGAATGATTGTGCATGTGTATAATTCCTAGTACAGTGTCACTGATTCAAGTGCTTTGCAGATCTGTTTAAAAAATTGTCATCACATTAGATTACATTTTTTCAGCGACCTATCGATGTCACCTGTTTGTATATCCTTAGCACTTCTTCCGTATTATGATGCTTCGTAAACCGTAGATTTTCTGTATGCTTTCGAACATAACATCTCGTTTGTCGTTAGATTCAAACAATCGAGATTCATCTGTCATCTGATATCATTCATTTTTAAACACTATCAAAACTTGAAGCTGGACAAAATATTGTTTTAGTGCAGCCTCGTGTTTTGTGATGCGCATCTAGACCAGTAAGACTGTTGAGTTAGATCATCCCATCTACTGTGTGATATATGGACATCTAAATTGTATACAATGAACGCCGAAATAGTGCATCGTTTTATCATTCTAACCTACACGTTTCTAGCATACCACAGTGCTAACTGAGCATTCATCTGCTCAAAACCCTGTACTATCTACAATTACGCGGTGTTCAGGCGAGACTTGACATGTGTTGGGTGCAATCGTACCTTGATAAAACAGACTATATTCACTACATCATGGCCAATTAAAGATCGTTCGTATTGTTATACGGCAGAGAAATGTTCCGTTATTATATCGATTCGATTTTTCAAATGTGTGAAATTGATTTTCAAACAATTTGCTTTCCGCACCCACATAAGCGGACAAAGCAGATAAATTTATTGCAAGTAATAACAATGTGCAAAACACCACGGCATATCAGCACTTACGTTTCTTTAGTTCAAAATTGGATTTGGCAGAGGTAATGTGAGAAATCTTAAACAACACGTCAGGTGTACGGTACACGGTTCATCGTTCCAATCGATTAGCGCGGAAAGAACTGTGATGCAGTAAATTAATATTTCATTCGTGGTTTATCATCTCCCCTAGTGAACACATTAGACTTTGTGTACGGAAGAATTGGGCGCAAGTAACACACAAGCTGATAGAGACAGGCTAAACATTTTCTCAAGTTGACCAGCAAGTCTCAAGTGCTGTTAATCCAGCTTCAACCAGCATCAAGAAAGATTACAAAGAGACCTGGTCAACTCGTAAATTTGGTAGCCTAGAAGCAGCACAGGAATTAGGACTGGATATTCCGGAACACAATCAACAAACGATCGAGAGACTAACGAAAATCAGTTTCAAACGATATCAGTATGGGTTAATCAAACAGAAGTGTAAATGATGCATCGATAGAAATATACCTACTATATCGACGGAAACTCTGTGGAAATGTAAATGTGAATTAGCCAGTTGATATATGATTTATTAAGCAGCTTTTTATTGGATCACGTCCTTAGTTTTATAGTGTTTTTGAAGAAAAATACTGCACTGTTCTTCAGGGTTCATCAAAATAACTAAGAAATACTGAAGTTCCCGTAAATAGTTTTTAGTCAAAACTATCGCAAATATTGCTACTGAATGCAAAAACAGTTTGTACAGGTTGACTCTTTTGTCAGAAGGCGTAATCATATGCAATGACTGAAAATCTGTTCAATGTATAATAGAGTAAGCAAATTTGGATCAAAATCGGAAAACCAGTTTTATGAGCTTTAAGTGCCATTTTAGTTAGCAAGCCAATGTACCGTGGTGAGATATTGTCATTTCTCATTGGCACACTGCCAATGGACGTTAAGTCAAAATTACAAGACAAAATAAGCTGTGCTCTACGGGGAAATTTTAGCGTATTTTAACTCGGTGAAAATTACACGGCTGAGCTGCTTTCGTGAAAGTGGCCTCCTTAACAAATAATTTTCAACTCCGATCCTTTTTGATAACTATTGTATTTTGTCGATACAGTAAAACACTTTACGTTCCATAAATAAAAGTTGTCAGTCCGTTGATATTTTTCTCTCGTTCTCGAAAGAGTTTTTAGCGATTAGTCGTAACACATAGATATTGTCGTCTTTAATAACCATTTTGTGAGCTGAAACTCATTCAGAATGTTAGCGAACAATCTCAAGCAGCCAATAATTTTCTCGTTTTCAACAAACCGGATTTCATATAAATTAAACTTCACACATTATTGAAGGCAGTTGTCACATTTCTACATCCAGCCTCCTCTGTAAAGAAGCACTAGACTCAGGTTTCGCTGTGAACAGAGAACTCGTCAGTAAGGTATATCCTTGCCACGACAGTGAGTAGAACTCCGGCCACTCTGTTCATGAGACAACCGTGCTTACCACTGCGCCACTGACTTCACATTGGGCACGACGGAATTATCATAAGTGAACACTTAGCCACCCTTGGTAGTGGCAAGGATATGCACCACTGACGAGCTCTAATCAGAGCGAAACTGTAGTCAAGTGGTTCTTTTCGAAAAGGGTCGACTGGAAAGTCTATGGGAATGCGACAGCTCTGATCAATTGTGGATAATGTCCAATCTATACGAAAACCAAAATGCTCTACTGTTCATCAGTAAACCGAATATTTATTCGGCATGTTGTAAGTTATGTCTGGTTGTATTAAATATACACTTCCTTGGTTGCCAGTATCACGGAACACATTGAGTGTTAATAACTGTTGGCTATATCAGTAGATCACATGCACCCTTCTCTTGCATCACAAAATTTTCATTCATCAACTTTTGTCTTGAGGTAGCTGTGATTTTAACCGAAGAAATCACTTCAACGGAATGGCAGTGATTCCGCATCACACGTTTCTGTTTCATGAGTGATGGTTCCAAGGTTTATAATCGGATAACAACTGTAATTTTGTCGTTTACCTCGACTGTTGTTTTGTTTAAATGACTAGATAAAGCCCTACAATTCGTAATGAGTAATAATCTAAAAATATGGTCCCGCTCCACACAGGATAGCTTTGTTAGGCTGGCTCCAAAACAGATGCTCACTCGGTTGTGTGCAATATAATTTAGGTCGTAAGTCAAACAAACACCAATGACCTGATGATTCTTACAAAACTAGGTTTTTCTTTCATATCGAACAAAAAATCTGGAACGACTTCACGATCTGAACTACCCCTAATAGACTGAATACAGAATACCCAGCAACTTACTCACCAGTAATTCCGCTTTCAGTGTTTACAAGCGAATGGAGATTTTACCGAATTGTTCCATCCACACCAAGTAGGGAGATTTTTGACGTACTACTGAGGCAAAGAATGACCCCTGTAAGAGATAGTTATGAGTAATAAACGTGAGATTTGCAGCTACTCTTCGAAATAAACGACTGGCGTGTGACGACTCATAATTTATAACCAAGCTTATTTTTATCAGACCTTTTGATAGATGCGATTGCTCGATACTTTTACATAACTCCCCAATTCACTGCTTAGACAAACGTTTGCTCAGGAAGGTAGGAAATATTTAGTCAGACAAACATTATTTGTCAAGGTGTAAACAGTTACCCAATTAATTATCTACCAGTGATGGCTTTCTGTAAGAGTTCATCTTAAGTTCACTGTTGTCTATTGAATTTGTTCATAGATCATTGTGCGCTGCCGAACCACTGATGCTGCCGTACGCAAAGAGTGAGGAAATCTGTTCAATTTAGAAATGTCGGTAGAATATAGAAACCTTGCCAAGCGTGTGCAGTTGTCATAACTAATGATTCTTAGTGAAGAAGTTGCCATTCAGTTTCGTCGTATGTGAAATCGTACATATCCGGTACAAACACCACACTGACTACTACGTTCGCTACGCTAAACTACTCCTTTCTATGGGCAAACACAACCTATTCGTTCAACGGACAATAGCTTCTGTAGTCACGTCTAAAACAGCACAAAATACAGTAAAACACCTAGAAATTGTCAGCCTTGAGGCCCTTCTCACCATGCACATTTCTACTATTCGTCCACAAATGGAACTTATAGTGTAGAACCGTCGGACGTACGCAAAATGCTTAACTTGAATAATACATCATAGAAAATGAATTATGGGTCAACATAATCATTTATACAGAGAGACCAGGGAAATTAGGTGAATTATTAGTAAATCACATTAATGCCGATTAGACCTAACTCTCATTTCGGGTTATCCACCGACAGGTCTATTTTTAACAAACGAGGAAGAACCCCTAAAGTTCTATTCCACGGAACTATAATTAGAAAATTTCCTACTCATATTATTCTGTCAATAATCAATATATTTTTCAGATCGTTTACGGAGTGTCAACAAATCCATCCAGAATGATGGAATTCTGGATGATGACTATTGCTGAGACCATCAGTATTCGATCGCGACTAAAAATTCAGGCAGACACTTAATTCCCTCTGAACAACAATCAATCAATCCCATATTATTGAACAGTGTTCTTGTGAATGTTATGAAACACGCAGATCATAATCTGGGTTGGCAGGTTTTTTTATTCACTCTGGCTACTGTTTTTATATTTATGGTATGGCTAGCAATCTGATGATCGGACTTAGAACCCAAGTATTTTTCACCCCCAAACTCCCCTGACAACTAGTGCATCCAACTCCCATAGGTCACTGAATGCGGATATTTGGCAGTTTTGTTCCAACGCGCTTAATTGTTCGATTCTGACGAGATTGTTCCTGTGTAGTTTTCATCCAAATCTTCCTTGACCACTTCCCTTATACGCCTTCTTTATGCTCACAAATCATATAACAAATGATTTCCAAGCAACACGGTGATGTAAAAGCATAAACAAGTAACCTTCGGCCTCCGTACAAGTTACGATCCTATGTAAATCTGTACAATACTAAGTACACCTTGATACAGACTCTACCTGGCTGGTCAAAATGGATTGCTAAGAAGAGGTTATTATATGGCTGTGAGCTGAAAACGAAATATTTGCCTCCTGCAAGCACGTGTTTTCAGTTTAGTATTGATGCGTTGTAAAGCGAAATACTCCGAAATCATGACTGAGGAGCATTTCAATCATAACCACATGGTTGAAAGATGATAGATTTCCGGTAAACGGAATTATTGAAGGAAACCACAAGACATATTAAACACACTGCTGTGATAAATTTACTTGTGCCATAGTAAATCGATATTTGGCCATTCCATACCAAAAGAACGAGTATTCACTAACTCATAAAGTCTGTGATACGTTTTTGATGACTAGAAAGAAACGAAAACAAAAGTGAAGCACTTTTCACATTATGAGAGGATAAAAACCGGTTTATTCTGCTTTCCACCTGAAAGCAAAGGCCAAACATACACAAGACAGATGTATAATCGAAATAGTAACAGATGTAGGTAATATGTAAATTAGTAGAATAAAACAGATCAGTATCTTCCTCGAGTGTACCCAACAGCATGCATTAATTATTCAACAATGGAGGCAGCGACAGCACTGAGTTTAACAACGCATGACAAACTGCGAACGAGAAAACAACGTTTTTTTCTACAGTTCCAAGGAAAACCTGATTTATTAAGCGATTTACTTCACTACTTACACATCCTACAACATTATTCATCGGCTCTCATCGACTGCTTATTATAAGGAGGATTTAATGCTTTGATGACGTTTCCATTTGGGTTAAAATATTCAAGTAATCATCTCTAAGATAAGTCTGCTCAGTTGCTTATTGCCTACTGTTGTTCATGCAATAACGATACACTAGTCTGTACGTTTCTAAAATATAGCTCATAAAAGCCTGCGGTTATATTGGTTTGGCTAGATAACATCAAAAAATCTGTCTGTTGAAGAGAACTAACAACATTATGACACCAGTGAAGGCAAAAATTAGAATATTCTATTTTGGAGTGCGACGGATAGATGGTCCAGGCTATACTTACCTATCACATATCCTTATAGAGTAGCGTGGATCCACGTGATTAAGCGTATAATTTAGACGTTAATAGTGAACGATCATATTTTCACCTGTTTTTTCACACCACTTAGGTTTAAGGTTAAACAGAGAATTCGTTATTCACGTGAAAATCTTCGGCACTGAAATCGTATCAGCTTCCTTCTCGGGGTAAAAAGCGGCTGGCAACAGTTTCGGTAAACATCGGGCGGAGTAGTTTTAATTACTGTGAGAGCTCTACTTACTCGCCCATTGCCACATCAAAATGACTTATCATAAAGATACTTCCTACTGGTTATACACGACCAAATGTTTCAAAAAGCCAGCCGTAATTCTCGTTGGGCCACCTAATTTACTGATTAGAATACCTCGTTTCGTTGTTCAGCCGTGGCAATGATAGTTTCAGGGTGAACTGTTTGAGAAACCCAGCAAGACGAGTCAATCCCTTGGATCATTTCATGGATTTGTCATGAGACATTGGACGAACGACTAACAAAGTCCAAATGCAACACTTTCTTGCTCCGGGCGTGGCTTCATAGTTCAGCTGGTAAACCGCCTGCCACATTTTGGTATCCCATTTCTGTCAGTGGTTCGACTTCAGTTAAAACCGTGAGATTTTACAGCTGAGTCTCTTCTAAAAATAGCCTAAATTTTGAAGAATCCTATTTCGACATATCGAAGAATCAATATAAACGTCTGATCTATCTATCAAACTCAAGGCCATGACTATCAACATTGCTGGTTCTTGATATTAGTTTGTTGTACAATCTTTCGACTAAGGTGAACTGCTGTTGTTGTAATGAGTAAAACAAATAACGTGTCTATGCAGGAAGCGTTTTGTGTACAAAACTATAGGTAAAATGCTCAGCATCAACTCATCTCGGTCAACAATCACGTGTGACATCCAGGTATTTCTGTCTAATTGGCTACAATTTTGCTGTTTAATTGAAGAACCGCTAAATGTTTTGTTGAAAAAGAGGGATATACGTAACAGCAACACTGTTTAAATTCGGGACCTCAATTTCTGAAGCAGTTTTGTGAATCCACTTAGAAAGGTTTCTACTCAGTTGGTTGTGTTATTTTGCAATATATCAACTTTCAACAATATATTATATTAGTCTCCTGCTGAGATTATATACGGGCTTGTCATTGAGACTGCAACCTGAACGTCACAAATCTTTTGTTCAAAGGATAATGGTTTCCATTTTTCCCTCTGTTGGCAGCCAGTCCCGTCAAATGTGTACAATTTGAACTAGATGTAGCAAAACAAATGTTAAATGACAAGTATATAATGCCCAATCTATGTCACCCCAACAGACGAATGGCGTTTGTAACGAGAAAATATTCTCTTGACACCCCAGCATACTCGGATTATCATTTAGAGTAGTATATAATCAAAATTCTAACCGTGCGAATTTATCACGGCAATCGTTTGTAACTAAACATCTTTTTAATAAGCAGTTGTCTACCAAGTGACTTTTACGGAACATCAGGCAATCAGTTTTGGACATCTAGGTTGCAAGGTTTATCGCTTTGGCTTGAGATAACATGCCTAGAACAATAGTTATAACACTAGACTTGCTTGTCAAGCTAAACTGAGATGCCTTCCTGTGAGCCGTCTTCTCATAGACCCTAACGAATACAGCGGCGTGCTCAAAATAACCACCTTGTGAAACTATACCTTCCTCGCGCTAATTAAACAGAAGCTTTGCATTTTTGAAACTGCAGCTATGAATGCTGACAAATGATCTGATGTTTATAAAACTAAGCCCTAATATGGATGTTGACAACTGACACTCACAGCTAAAACTCTTACAAAATAGTGCTCCAAAACTGTACTTTCGAAATATTGAGCCATAAATGGGCACTTCCCAGCGACGGTGTGCGGCCTTTTATAAACGAGCACCACTCATGACTATCTGGAAATCATACTTACTTCAATATGGCAAAACTCAATTGATTAGTTTGAAGTGATACATGACTGATTTGTGGCTAATGAAGGTATCGAGACAGTGTTGTAAGTGCCAAGATCTATCTGTTTTTCATCTGATAACGTTTACTAACACTATCAACTTACAGTTTACAACGTGACTGACGTTTTGAGCGTCAGTTAGTTTATGAAAATGGAAGTGGGTTTAATCGCTATGGTTTGCACATGCGACACAAAATGGACAGTTCCAATTTCAAGCAGCATACTCAAACGGAAGCGGAACTATGGTGTTAGCAGATGGAACATGGTAGCAGAAAGCTGGTACAACTTTAATTGACACTAGATGACCAGCACTTTTTTGGCAATGAAATTATCTGTTGAGTTTTTGAAGAAAGAGTCTGAGTTCGATAGATTGACTGTAATCGTGGAGACTTTCACGCAAAACAGCTACGCAAATTGCCTAGCATGCGCTCATGAATTCCGATTATTTTACGGAGACAATTAATTGTCCAGTGTTTAAAAATCCCCAGACTAACCATCAGAAAACGGTATAGTGAATAGGCCCGTTCTCTGTTATTCCTTATCAGAAAAAATTTGTAACGTCTGTATGAAATATTGCCATCAGGTTGAAGCAAACAAAACAGGTAACAAGTTCAAATGAGATTAACCGCGTCGCAGATACAAGTGAAGACGACGTTTTGGTACAATTGTTTCACAATTAGGATGCAACCAGAACCGTAGTAGCTTGATCGATTACAGGGTGGCTGGTGAGCCAAGGTAATCACAAAGCTTGAGCAAAGCTCTCCTGTGAGCACAAGGATGGATTGTTCAATGAAATTCTGATCGCCTCATTTGTGGCCGAAATTCACTATCTCATGTCTTTCGAATAACTGCCACTGACCCAGGACATCAGAGGGACTTCACTATTTAATATAGGTGGAACAGTGTTGTTAAAAATATTGTTTTGCTGTGTTGTATATACGCTCGCATAACATTTCACTCATGCACGCTGGTTGCAGGGCGGTAACCAAATGCAACGCTCATCAGTAATCTAGAAGATTGCCTAGCAGTTATACTGAGATCAAAAATTTCGACCTGTTTAGGAAGTCCTAATCGCCGGATTATTGACTAAAGTCAACAGGAGAGTTACTGTGTCCACTATTGAGACGATTGAGAAATCCGAGTATTACTCACAAGAAGTGATTGGGCGTCCAGATATAACAATTCGGTCTTGTCTAAAGTGAGATAAGTGACGCAGTGGTAAACACGGTTGCCTCATAAAAGCATGGCCAAAGTTCTCGTCTCGGCCGTGACAAAAATATGGACTACTGATGAGCCCTCTGATCAGAGCGAAACTCGAGTCTATGTTTCTATTTTTCGAAAGGGGTTGACTGGAAACTCTATGGGAATGCGGTAGATTCGAGCAAATTTGAATGGTGTTCAGATTGAGATAACCGAATGATTGAAAGCTTGCAGATGTGCAAGTAAACTAGCGGAGTTTGCATAACCGGGCAACTTCACGTCATGCTAGGAATGGGCGTGACTTCCATGTGGATATTCAGCGACTGACAATTAGTTAGGTAGGGGATTGACTGGTAATATGTGCATTATTAAGTAATTTTGATTTATGCCTACGTCAATCGACCAATAAAGAGCAATGAAAATCAAGGAAGCGTAGCAAAAGTCGTACACCGATGAGAGTAAGTAACACGAGGCAAGTCGAACCCAGTATTGTGTTTAGTATCACTAATAACCAATAGACAGGCCACCATCCCAATTTGACTGCCCGTCTCGTTTATTTGTACAATAAGGGGAATTTCAATTCTTTCGATATTTCACACATAACTCTAGAAGAAGGTAATGAATGTTAACCTCAAAGATTTAAACGCACATACCCAATGCATTTGTGTGTGATGAAAACCTGAAGGAACAAAAGAAATGTTTTCAACTGTATATCCAACATAATCCTTCTAAATCGATTCAGATTGTTGTGTATTCTCGTACCTATTTTGAAGTAAGGGTTGTGTAATAGTTGATCAGGGGTCCCGCCTAGCCTCTGTTATATTTTTAAATTTCGGAATGTTTCGAGATCGAAAATGCAGTCATGCAGACTCCACTAAGATCTGGATAGCTGCAGTTTGTCTAGGGAATGTGATAGCTTTACAGAATGACAGGTTGTTTTGAGAATAAGTCAGTATGTGACCACTGTTCGTTCAGGGTGAAGTATAACTTTGCCATCAAGGCTGTGTTAATTAATGCCTTGACTACACTAAATCAACAGTCACTGTGCAAACAGTTGGTCTCAGTGACCAGTGGTGGACAGCTGTTTCGAACTAAATGGATCTCATCAGAACCACACACACACCAAAGACTCAAACCCATGGCTCGTGAATAAGCCACAGATTGCAATCCAAGCTGTTATCCATTAGACCACATGGTCGCGGTCACCGAGACTGCAGATTGACTAAAGAAAGTATATGTCATTGTATTTAAAATGAACCAACTGACTTTGGTGACCGACAAGGTAAACTCATCAATACTGTCCCTTGCCATAAATAAAGCCCTACTGAAGCTGAATCTATTAGGTTCTGTTTTCACTGTGCAAGGTTACATGGTCTTTCTAACCCTGAAACGAAAATCTTGGATATTTCACCTTAGCTACGGAAGATTGTTCATCAGTCAGTCAAATTTTGAGGATGCACTCAACTAGGACAAGCATGCTGCTGTGGAGACTCTCCACAATTTCCGGTTAATGATCTCAAGTCAATTCCTAATATTTCTTACACATTCGAAGAGACGTTTACGTCGTCTACATATCTTTCGCATTCTCGATCGTATTCTATCTTCCCTGCTAGATAAGTAAAATCGGTAGGTTCTGACTAATCAATTCAAAAATATGAAGTCCGTTGGCTATTAAGTAGAAGGGACTTCATTTCCGTTCGCATCGGCTGGTACTGGTACGTGCTAGGCAGTTCCATGATAATGGCTTAATTAGGTAAGAGAACCGGAACCCTACTGTACTTGTGCAAGTTCGAGAATCAGCAGGAGATACAACGTTCTCGGTCGACTCCCTACTCATTCACGTTGACCACTAAACGTATACTGATATGAATGGTACTTCAAACGGTCTTCATATACGATATAGCCTGGATCTCCCGTTGTCAGTTTTCTCCCTTAATTTTCTTTCGTTCACCCTCATTCATTTTCTGTTACATTTATATGCCATCCAATATCTGAGAAGAAAACGTTTTAGTGTCAACCCTTGCTCACTTTGTGAATATACCGACCATTCGTGTTTGTTTTAAGTCGTTAACTGAAAACGTTCACGTAACAGCCCTAACACACCGCCCAAATGGTTGACGTAAGAATAGTAACATACAGGTGCTCAACAAAGTATTTCTTCAATACTCCATAGAGAAGAAGTATTGAGCACAGAACGAGCGTAGGAATAAGCCGCAACATGTATTCGAAAACGCGAACGACCAGGTAGTTTGTAGTATTTTTAAGAAAGCACCTTCAACGTCTGATACGTTTTTCCTGGTACTATTGCGCTACTAATGAATGATCATACTATACTACTCGCCAGTAGTCAGGCGGAGGTACGGTACCCGGGGTCATCCAGACATGAATTTGGCACTGACACCCGTATCGTCTCAGAATTAGTGTTATATATAAATAAGTGCGTGTTTTAGGTGGTGTTGGTGTATATATCCCCCTGTGTTAATTTTACGAATTAACAGTTTTTGTGCCACCCACTTTCTTGGCCCGCCATACTATCTTTTAAGAGAGGACCCTACCTCAATCAAATGGTTCACAGCTTTTAAAATAAATAATACGCACAGTTCTTCCGAAAAGCAATAAGTGCAAAAGTCCTACGGAACAAAACCCAGTATTGTTTGTGTTACGTGCAGGAAGAATAAAGAACATATACATATTTTTTGAATACTCTTCAAGTCTCATTATGGCAAGCCAAAGTATTTTCTTCACTGTAAGTTCAGCCGATCTACTATCAAGAGATTAGCATTTCAACTAATCTTGATGCAGCTGTTGTCTAGACACTGGAAGTCTGATAGCATACCGGCTCATGTATTGTTATACAGTTTACTGGGTGGATATGTATTTGAATTAACGTTGTTAGCACTTTTCTCATGATGCTACAATCAGTTGCGAAAATCAGCAGTTCAACTGCACACCTCTTTTGAAGTGATCTGTGACAAATAAGAATGTTATCCACAGTCTTAATAAGACCCCAGTCATAACAGTTATATTAACTGAGACTACACTGGTGGCTGTGGCTAATGTGTAACTGTCACGCAGTTGTTAGGGCAGGTAAACATGCAATGCCTTTGTCAACGTTCCAGTAGCTGTTTTGTTTGATTTCCACAAGTCCCCAACTGGCTACTTCACATCTCACTCCAATGGCCTGGTGTATTTACAAAATGCACACGACATGATAACAGTTTGGCATTCTTAACATATGAGCTAACCATCTGAATCTATGTATTTCGAGGATCTGAACGGGTGAACCTGGTCGATTTCCATAAAACGCACTTTCTAATCTCTCGGTTTCTTACTACTGGCGTCGTCTGACTGAAAGCGAATTTAGGGGAACATTCCACCCCATCGGGTATCGCCGGCGAGGTTTCAAGACCACGAAGTGAAAACGTTTTAAACTTTCGTTTTCTGCTTGCGAGCTTAAGCTTCAAGGGAGACAACACTGCTGACAAAGCCACATCACACTATAAAACTGTGCACTGGCCCTATGAAAAATAAGCACCAAGTACGGTTCTTCTGATCTCATCATTTTTGACACAGTTCTGCGATCACGGAAACCAAATAGAAATCTGACTGACTTCACTGAGCAGTACTCATGCAGTGCCCATGTAGTGGGCTTCAAAAGTCTAGCCAAACGAGTAATGACCTGTGCCGAAGAGCATTTATACAATAAAAACGGCTTGTCCTCATCATAGTCTGGATCAGCCTTCCTTTCAGAAGGAAAACCTCTACTATCTACACACGAGCCGCAGGAAGTCCCTAATTAATTCAACGATGTCAAGCTCAAACAAGAATAGGGAAGCGGATATGCTTGTTGGATTGCTTTTGGGGAGTGAACTGTGCCTAACAGATCTCCGGGGATGGGACCTTAGCTAAAGGAATACCACAGGGTTCAAACGAAGTATTTCTAGTTGTTCTGACTGATATTAGTATGAGTCGAAAATTTCAATTTCCAATCTTACCAACATCGTGAGAGCACATAGGCATCGTAAATAACTGTCACCTTAGTTGTATGCTGAGTTACTGATGTTGAAGTGGAAGCTAGCGGTACTATTTTTCAAAGTGTCTTGTTCACCAAACATGTATTATTTTAACCTATTGCGATTTAGTGCACCAACTATTTCGTTATCAATATCACTGATGAGTAACGTTCATCATTCTTTGAATAACTATGATTAAGTGAATTATAGACCTTTTCTTAAACGAAATTAGCCACCACTTTTCGTACCCTTTTCGTGGTCAACGACTTATCTACGTCCAAGATTCCTTCAAAGTTCTCATCAGATTTCCTTTGCCTGTTAGTTCCAGGATTTTTCTTCAGAGTATAGCATGCCATCGACTTGTAAGCAGTAACATCGACAACCTACATAGTCTATGGCATGTGATATCAATACGAGTGAGATAGTGAATGAACGACTGACTTGCTTCACCACAGGTAGAATCAGTTTCTCAGCTGTTACTCGATTTTGTCGGTGCAAACTGTCCGATAAATAGTGGAATGAGTCTTAACTAAAAAAGAGTGGGACGCGAGTAGACACATTTGCTTTAACAGTATAGGAAATCCCAGACAGTGCTGACCAATTACTTGTAACAATTGCAAAGTTGCCTGAGAGTTTTACTGTTAACTCAAATCTATTATCTTAATGTTACTAGGAGTCTGTTAAGTAACTGACATCATTGGCTAACACCCAAATAGAGTTGATACGCTCAAAACTGAATAGATCAATCAACTCTCCGTAGCGGTCAAACTTTATTGCCACCTACTTGATCATTATATCAAAAATCAGAACAACAAGAGTCTGAGCGTTACCAAGTAATCTCAATTAACTGATTGTTAGTCAGTAATTTGGTTAGGTTCAGGTTGAAAATTACTGATAATTGATCGCAGTTGTCGAACTCCCATAGATTTTTCAGTCGAACCCTTTTGAAATAAAGCACTAGACTCAAGTTTCGCTCTCATTAGAGCTCGTCAGTAGTGCATATCCTCGCCAATGGCGGGACTAGAGCCACGGCCACGCTGTTCATGAGGCAACCGTGTTAACCATTGTGCCTATGACTTCACACCAAACAT